>PVIU01002463.1:95232-172685 GCA_004026605.1 Ondatra zibethicus | reverse complement strand
TTAGAGCAAAGAGTGTCATCAGAAACAAACTGGTGGCAAAACTTTTACAGCCATAGCAAATACCTACTTCATGAGCAGAGTGAGGGCATACAGATGTTGACTACTTTTAGCTATGGTAGCTATTATTATTATTTCAGCACCATCAAGTCTTTTAAGACCTTTAGTTGTTTGCAGGTATGAATGGCCTTATTCCTAAAACACTCTTGGGGCTTGAAACCAGCTAATCTTGAACTCACACATTAGCTATATTGACATCTTTTAGACATGTATATACTGAATAGAAGGACATAATTCCATGGGTATACCAGTGGTGATCAAATGAGTACATTTGAAATGGACATTAAGTATAGCAGAATACTTTTGTAATACCACTCTGGAAAACATGTCTGGCAGCAACATTAAAGGTGAATATCAGTGATAGCCAAACTCTTACAGAAATTAATAGGATTTATTGCATGGCAGGCCCTTTATGGGTGGGATTCCGTCCCCTCACTATGAGCGGGGTCTTCTATCTATTTTACAGATGAGAAAGTCAGGTATCTTGACAAGGTCACCTACTCAATTTATTCTAGTTCTAATCCAATCCTACCTTAATATAAATCTGTTACTATTTCTATTGATTAAATTAATAGATATGGGTAGGTGTGTGATATAATTACAATACTAGAGTATTAGAACACACAAATAGTACTATTGATACTTAGCTGCTGCCTTCTTGCTATGATATTCTATAGATCATCACTTGCTGGTAGAACACAAGGCTTTAGATCTGACAGAGCAAAGATCTGACAGTGTAATTCTCACCTTTTAGTGCAGAGAAATGACACCGGCATTCAGAGCTTTCCTGAAGAGGCACGATAATACCATTGTTACTAAAATGCTTAGGTACGTTTCCAGGGAGAGCATGGCTGGGCACTCAAGGACAAGCCCTCTGTGACCTCCAAGTAGCAACCAGGCACCCTACCCTATGTCCTGTCCAGCCTGCCAGAGCTGCTTCTGTACCCATCCCGGAGATTTGAAGAATATATTCACCTTCTCTATGCTCTGAGACTCCATACTTCTGCAGGACATATAGACCGTGGGGATCTGACCACTGCAATTGATCAAATCAAAAACTATAAAGACTACATAGATAAGGTGGGTTACTGATATGCTTGTGTGGGTACAAATGTTTCAGTACTTTTCTGGTCGTCTCATTTAAAGACCCTGAGATGCCTTCTTTTCTGTGTCTTTACTTCAATCTTTCATCCCTTTAAAGACAAACCCATAGTCCTGTTTCACACCTTTGGGCATGAAAGGCATCTATTCCAATCCAAACAATGTGAGACAACATTTTTGGAAAACTGTACAGCCACAGTGCCCCTGTGCACTCGGTTTTAGGCAGGGTCTTATGTGTTCCAGATTAGCTTGGACTTGATATGTAGCCAAGGAGCACCCTGAACTTCCGATCCTCCTGTCTCCCTCATTTCTGGAGTACTAGGATTGCAGGCATTCCCCAATACTCCTAGGTAATGTAGGGCTTGGACTCCAACCCAGGGTTCTGTGAATACTAGGCAAACACTCCGTCACCCAAGTCACAGCCCCAGTGCCACCTTTTCTAGTGGGAAAGTATGTAAAATTTGGATTTGTGTAGATACCCAAAAGAAGAGAAAAGTCAAAATGTAAACTCTTTTGCTTCTAAAGTTGTTTGTTTTTAAGATCTCAAGTCACTTTACTGACTCCGTAACTCTAGCACTCACTAGTCTCTATATACTGTGTTGGCATGTCACACCCTAAAATGACTTTTTTCCTGAACAGTCTTGTTTACTTGCCTTTGTTATTAAAACACTGGGTCCAGAAAATTGGTATTTTTATTAAAGAACCAAGCCCTTTGCCAGGTGTCACAAAATAGTAATAAAAATGTCATGACCTTTGTTTGCCTAATATAACCTTGTATTCTAGATAAAGGAAAACATCAAAATGAGAGAACAGCTGGCCGACGTACAGACCGTCATCTCAGATTGCCCCGTACGTACGCCTATGCTTTTTGCTTCATCTCACACACATGAGTATAATCTTGTCACTGGCAAAAAGAGACAGCCAGATCCCGAGGCAGCTAAATTTTGTGGTATGCCATTACTGTGAAGCACTGCAGGCTTCCATGTAAGATGTCCCTTTATGTGCATTAGAAGACGTGCATGTGAGTTGTGCCCTAACCCATGGTTGGGGTCTGCAAGGTTTTGGTAGTACTCTGACCATGACTCCCTGTGAATTGACCATGGTCATGTGTTCTACATGATTTCTGCCTGACTAATCAAAATCCTTGGTGCGAGAACACCCCACACTGGAACCCCTCTGTTAGCCACCTATCCCTCTGTAAACTTGTATGCTCACCTTTATCTTCTGACTCCCGTATCACCCCAAGAGCCTACCATACATACCTACGCTCCATTCCTTAAGAATGTAGCTTCTTGCTGTTGCTCTGAAGATACACATTCTTCTCTGACTTTGCCATTCTTTCCTACCTCACTGGTTAAGTGCTATTAGTCCTTTAAAAACTAGGCTGGGGGCTGTGGAGATGCCTCAGTGGGCAAGAACTCTTGCTCTAAAGGTGTGAGGACTTCAAGTCTCCAGCAGCACTCACATCAAAAGCCAGGCAGGCCACAGGCAGACATCTTTAACTTTGCTGCTGTGAGGGGGAGACAATTGCTGGGGCCTGCTGGCGGCCACCTCAGCTCCAGGTCTACTGAGACCTTGTCTAAAGCCAACAAGACAGAACAATAGACCAGGACAACTGTTGTCCTTTGTGGGGGGCACATATACCCCCTTTTAAATGAGATCAATCATGAACTCATTGTAATCATGATCTCATGGTCTAAGTCCCTTGGTCTCAGGATGGAAGCTTTTTCCTTGGTGTCCCACAGCCCCATGGACAGCCCTATCATGTGTCCCTGCATTCATCTATCCACAGATTGGGAGCCCCACCATGTGTGAGCTTGGACTTGTTTTCTGGTGTCTAATGTTCAGCAGGAGCTTGGTACAAATGATGGATTAAAGTATTAACTAATTGGAGATACTTTTATGTGGTCAAATTGGAGAAGCAGGATGGAGTAGTTTTGTTCTAATTTCTATCTTCATATCTTTGTAAAAAAAGAAGTGTGGTTGATTGGACTGTAAAAGGATGATTCTTAGAACTCACAGAACTTCATCTTTGGGTCTCTGTGCCCACTAAGAAGGCCTATGCCCCATGGCAAGAGCAATGCGTGGGCCTACTTCTTAATCTTACTAATTCATTTGCCTCTTTTTTCTTGACAGTTCCTTTTACCTCCTCTCTAACTTTTGTTTTTTGACATTAGGGAAAGTATGTATATATACATATGCATATATATATCAATATCTTTTAAAAACTGACAAACTCAAATATTGTTTTCATTGTCACTTTAGTTTGCTAAAGGAAGCCTGTGTTTGTATTTAAAGTAAGAAAAGACAGACTTTTCTTTTTTTTTTCAATATTTCTTATGGTTTATTTAACTTTATTTTATGTGCATTGGTGTGAAGGTGTCAGATCCCCTGGAACTGGATTTTCACACAGTTGTGAGCTGCCATGTGGGTGTTGGGAATTGAACCCGGGTCCCCTGGAAGAGCAGTCAGTGCTCTTAACCACTGAGCCATCTCTCCAGCCCCACACTAAGTTCTAGTCAACATCTGTGTATATAGAGGCTGCTTGTTTACTTCCCAGCCATCCAGACCTGAATAATAACACAGAAACTATATATTTTTTAAAAAAGTATTGATTGATTGATTGATTGATTATGTACACAGTGTTCTGCCTGCATATCTGCCTGCAGGCCAGAAGAGGGCACCAGGTCTCATTATAGATGGTTGTGAGCCACCATGTGGTTGCTGGGAATTGAACTCAGGACCTCTTGAAGAGAAGATAGTGCTCTTAACCTCTGGGCCATCTCTCCAGCCCCCCCACAGAAACTATATTAATTACAACATGGCTTATACTATTAGCTCAGGCTTCTTATTAACTAACTCTTACATCTTAAATTAACCCATTTCTATTATTCTGTGTCTCACCACAAGAAAAGATGCTCTGGGATGTAAACATTTCTGCACTAGTGGATTTCAAATAATTGTACATCCTGCTCTTTATTTTATAGACGCTATCAGAAGCAAACAGATACCTGATTAAGATCCAAGATGTAGTTCAACTTCATTGCTATGATGAGAAAATGGATTTCCCTTTAAGGTGAGCAGCTGTTAGCCAAGGCTATGAACGCCTTCAAAGCAGTGACTGTCTTGCTCATTGCTCACCCCGGCATTCAGTACAGGCAGTCAAGAGAACCTTTGCACTGAATCAAAGCCACACCCATGTGCCTGTTGGTGGTGTAGACACTTTATCATCTTGTTCGCATTTCAGATGGCTCCTTGGTAGAATGAAAACACAGTGTCTGCCAAGACTATGACTTCACAGTCGACCTTCTCAAGGTCGGTCAGTTTCCTAATGAGGTCAGATCCAAGTACTGTGGGAGCTCATACCAATATCCTGCTGAAAAGTGAGAGAATCGTTTATTATCTTCAGAGAGCTGCTCAAGTTAACACGGAGGATGACTTTACTATATTTGCATAATGCTCAGAGTGCATAGGAACAATTGGAAAGATGCCAAAGTCCATAAATTAGTCTTCCTGTTGCTCTTTTAGAACAAGAATGGACAAGTTTTTCCGTGAAGTCCAAAGAGTAAATATTTAGAATTTGCTGGCCAAATGAGGTCTATGGCAATGACCTTTTCTGCTGTAACAGAGACAGCTAGACAACACAGCAGTATGCTATTCATAAACAGCTGTGGCTATGTGCCAATAAAACTTTATTTACAAAACAGGTGATAGACTATAGTTTCCTGATCACTGCTTTAGAAAATGGTCAATGTTTTCAGTATCGAGGGCAAAGACAAATCATTCAACACATAGCAACCAAATGGAAAGGAGGCTCTTTTCTTGCCGTGATTATTCAGCAAACATCTAGATGTGCCAGGACAGTGGGGTAGACGGGACACTCTTTCACCTCCATACCCACCTTGGGAGATCCTGAATGAAAAGCAAAGGCCATGAGTTTGAGCCCCAGAACTGACATGGAACGAGAGGACTGACCTCAGCAAGTTTTCCTCTGACCTCCCCGCATGCTCTGTGGCACACCCCTCCCCGAAACAAGACAATGTAAGCAAAAAGAGAAAAATCAAATCACTACAGGTGTCTTTTGCCTTACTGACTTGGCATTCTTGTTTTTTGTTGCATTGTTGGTTGGTAGCAATGGGTAAGAGCTTCAGTAGTAGGAAGTAGCTGGCTTCTGACCCCACAAGTCTAAAGAAGCTGGCATGGTGGAGACCTGTTAGCTGATCCAGGCTGGGTTACTCCATCTACATAGACTGTTTCTTGAACAGTCTTCATTTTTTCATGTAAGCTACTGGCAGTGTGTGGGGTATAAGCATGTGAGTTTGGGTGTACAGAGGTTGGAGAGGGTGTTGGATCCACTGAAACTGGAATCCCAGGCAGCAAAGAACCATGATGTGGGTGCTGTGAATTGAACTCAGGTCCTCTGGAAGAACAGCAGACATCCGCTGGGACCTCTCTCCATTCTCTAAGCAAATTTGAGTATTTCTCCTATTTTCTCTCTTCCTTATCTACATGCATGTTTTGTTTTGTCAATTGTCCTTACGTGTAGATAGTCTTTCTCTCCACCTCAGTCTGTTCCTGTTTCTCAGTGTGACATTTCTCCTCACACACCTTCCAGCACCTAACTCAGCTGCAGGCTCCTCAGAAGCCCACCAATGGGATTCTTTGTGACAACTGATCTTACCTGTACCATTTCCTTTGCCTTTGTAACAGTTTCAAGTACTCTATTACCTGGTTTTCTTCGATTTTTTTCCTATTAGATTTCTTAGCATATTAACCATGGTTAAATTCCCAATTTGAATATTTCAAAATCTTTGCCATATCCCAGTCTGGTTCTGATGACTGCCCTCTTCACTCTGCCTTTTGCCTTTCAGCATGGCTCAAATCTTATTGAAAGTTAGAAAAACAAAACCAAAAACCAGCCCCCACCCCCGCAAGAAAACAGATAGGCATTTTTGGTGTGTGAGGTTTATGCCCCCTACTTAGTTGTGCCTACTCTGTCATAGTGAAAGGCTGCTGTGTCCCTCACGTCCATGTTTTGTCACCAAGTCCAGCCTTAAGGACTCCTAAAAATATTTTGGCTGTTTTGCCTGCATGTATGCATGCGTACCACTGTGTGCTTGGTGTCCGTGGAAGCCAGAGGAGGGTGTCAGATCCTCTAGGACTGGGAGTTATGGAGGCTACATATGGGTGCTGGGAACCAAATTCAGATCCTTTGTAATAGTAAGTGCTCTTAACTGCTGAACCATCTTTCCAGCCCTAATAAGACCCCTTCAACAGAGTCTGAGTTTTGTATTTTTGTCTATTGTAGTTAGATAGTTGTCCTACTGATGTGATAGAAAGATGTGAGAGGAGGGACACATTCTGTAGCTTTCTGTGTGGCCTGGGCTGACCTCCAATTTGTGGATATCCTCCTGCCTTAGCTTTCCCAAGGACTGGGATTACAGGTGGGCTCACCTAAATGATAGGGAAGCTGTGGGCTTGGAGTGAATAAGAATTCCCCCTTCCCCAGGCTGGTAAAAGAACCCCTGAGGACAGGCTTTTGTTAAGGACCTTGCTAAGAACCTTGAGGTCACATTTCAGAATGGCCAGGTCTGCCACCATTGTGCCCTAGGATACTCAAGCAGAGTCTTCTCAGCTCAGTGTGAAAGCCGGTGGGCTCCTGAGTGGGAGTGTGGGCACTGAAATACTGGCTGGTCCATCACGTCAGTATTAGTTAGAAGTTACTTGATTTACTCATTTAGAAGACCTGATAGAGCTTGTGGTGACTTTGTCAAGGGACTTGTTAGAGAGCACCAGGGGTTAAATTTAGGAAACAGCTTCTGCCAAGTATGTGCAGGTGCCAAACAGGCACACATGCATAAAAAGTTCCTTGCGATTTGTCTTTTCCCCCACTGTCCTTGAGTGGCCAAACTGAATTAGTGTGCAGCTTCCTCCTTTGCCAGAGCCTCACCAGTTCAGTTACACAAGAACTCTCACGGCTGCTGCCACTCAACGCTGTCCATTCGAAAGGGGAAAGCCAAACACTTCTGAAGCAAGCACCAATATCGATGGCATGTCTTCATAGTACTCTGTAGGCTTCTTCCCAATCATAAAGCTATTTTTTTAAACATTTTAAAATTTAAAAATGTTGGACAGTTTTTTCTAAACTTAAATACAGAAAAATAATTTTTCTTATCAGTTATACGGCAAAACCTTTCCCCATCCCCTGGGAAACATGGTAGAATTCTTTACTTAGTGAAAGAGGCCTTTGCCTGCATGTGGTTGATCATTCACCCTTTCTGGCTTTCTCTCCCCTTTCTTCCTACTGCTGCCCCATCATTCTGAGAGAAAGTCATCAACTTGAACTAAAACGGTTTCCCTCTCAAAATATAAGTAAATATGAAGCAGCCCATTCACAGCAGCATAAATCATAACCAAAGGAAGGAAATGTTTACATGCAAGAGCTGATTCTAGAGGCTGATGGCCACTGTGTTTCTATTTACCGCACACCCAAGCATCTAAAATGAACTTAGTGTTCTCCACCTGGATTTCCCAACTCTGATGGCAGCCTTTGGTCTATCTCTTAGGCACAGTTGTAACCAAAATGACTTAGATGTCTTATTTCTCATAGCCGGGCTAGAACTGTGGAACCAGAGTCACCAGGGGCTCACCAGTAATGCATAAGCCCCTGGAGGCAAAAAGTCTAATATGACAAAATCCTAGTCATATTAAGTCAGGTCAGCACATGTATAACATCAGTCATTATGAAGTGAATTATTATGAACTACACTAAGTTTTGTACACAATATAAAACTCTTCTACAAAAAATAAACTATTTGACAGATCACTTTTCACTGCAAACCCTGACAGATATAACAGCTCATGTAAAGAATTTGATTATATGAAGAGAACCATCCAGTACTCTGGCTCCAAAGCAAAAATCAGAGGGTCAGAGATGAGGTCTGAAGCACACCAAATTTTGCTCTCTGCCTATGGCTAACCATTTTTAGCAATGTCAATGAAAACAAAGAACGATTTACATTTTACTTTCCATATGGGTAAAGCTACTGAGCTGCCTCCCTTTCAGTTTCTCTCCAAATGGAATAAGCAATTCATTTCTAACTAACAGTTAAATGGTTCTCCCCAGGTTCCTACTTAAAGATGCCTCCAGTCATACCACTCTCCTATAGTTCTCTGCCTGAGTGTCACCATTAGCTGAAACAAAGCAAACTCATACGGTTCTCAGGTCACCCAAATACATCCAGCACAGAACGCCACAGCTGACAAAAGTTGTAAAAATAGTCATGATAGAATTCACCTAATAAAGGAGGGAACATTCAATGTTCATTTTAAAAAGTTGAATTTACTCTTTTATGTGTGCCTGCATTATGTGCACCATGTGTGTGCTCAGTGCCCAGGGAGGTCAGAAGGTGGCACTGGGTGCCCTAGAATTGGAGTTACAATGGCTGTGAACCCCAGTCCTCTGCAACAGCAACAAGTGCTCTTAACCTGAGCCATCTTTCCAGCCCTCATTGTTCATGTTTTGCACATTGTGAAATACTTGACTAATGGATGGGATCAAATAACTCTATCATAACTTGATGGTCTACATTATGTCTAGAGATGCAGGGTCACTTTACCAAAGATTCCATAAATTACACGAAAGGTCTGTAGTGGAATAAGGTCTTAATCATAGGAATATCAATTTAAAGATGGTTAATTGTTGAGCAAGGTGCATACCTGTGAGCTCTCCACTCTTAACAGGCTCTATGAACAGACCCAAGACCTCAGCCTCTTCCTCTTCAATGATGCACTGCTTGTCACCAGTCGGGGCACATCTCATACTCCATTTGAAAGGACGTCTAAAACAACCTACCAGTTCATTGCATCAGTGGCCCTTCCCAGGATGTTCATAGAAGACATTCCAGACTCCAAATGTATGTATTTTCTTTCATGAGAAAAGCTATCTCATACCAAACTCATTAACTATAAAAATATCCAAGTAGGGGAAAGGCTGGGGCAATTTGCCAGTTTGTAAATAATTACCAATATTAAGATTTCATTAACTTGCCTCTGAAGAAACAAAAGTTGCCATTAACAGACACAAACCCCAAAAGAAAAGCAACTTTTAGTCACAGAGGTAGGCAAGCGCCTTATCATCCTGAGGGGTTCTGTGAAGATGCTACAGGTTTGAGCCACTATTTCAGGTATCCATCTACCTACCTAACATCTATCCATCCATTCATCCACCTACATACCTGTCATCTGCCTATTATTACTAGCAGTACTGGAGATAGAATCCAGAACTTTGTGCATGCTAAGCAAGTGCTCTACTGAGCTAGTCCCAGCCCTCTATCATTTTTCCTATTCTGTTTGAAGTAAGTAGTTATTCCAGACTTGATTGTCCTTTTCTTCCTTAAATTGGTATTTAGCTAGTTCCTCTAAAAAGAGCCAGCATTAGCGAAGTGTGCTTAGTAACTAAACATTGGTTCACAAACTCCAATAGAAATAGCATGTCATAAAAGAACACAACTTAACCCAGTTGTGCTTATTGTTAACGTTCCATGCTGTAACTCCTGTTTCTCAAGCGTCACAGGATCCCTCTCTAGTCTTCATTTCTGATAGGACAGGTAACTGGAAGGTAACATTACCCACTGTAATACTTTGCCCTGTGTGTATACAGGAACACAACTTAAAGCAGGCACCAAGGCCTTATTTAAGTTCTTGACTGGTGAGTCTCACTCCACCTTTAACGGCTGAGCATGGTTAGTATCGGATGCGCTCACTCCACCTTTAACGGCTGAGTATGGTTAGTATCGGATGAGCTCCTTTTCTGCAGCTCCCTGACTGCAGTTGCCAGCTGTGCTTGCACCAGGGCACGGGCACTCAGCCAAGGTCGTAGTTGGCTGTGCCGCTCATACTCCAGGTCTAGCCTCTCTACAGTCACCAGTAAAGATTTTTTTTACTGATTCCAGTTCTTTCTAGAGGCACTGAAACAAGGGATTAAAAGGCTTCACATTATCATCTGGCCTTTAAAATAACTGACAAACAATTATAAAGACAGAATTTTTGATAATGTTGCAATTCTGTTTAGAACATAATCTTCTAAACTATATGTGTGCTTACCTGGAATCCTTGATTGTAGGCTTTAAAAAATTCTAAGATTAGATAGTCAAGTCTTCAACTTAAAATGTTTTTGTTTTGTTTTGTGTTTTTTCGAGACAGGGTTTCTCTATGTAACAGCCTTGGTTGTCCTGGAACTTGCTCTGTAGACCAGGCGGGCCTCGAGCTCAGAGATCCGCCTACCTTTACCTCCTGAGTGCTGAAATTAAAGGCGTGTGCCACCACCACCCAGTTGAACTTAAAACATTTTGATTATTGCCTGTGAAGATTAAACATTAGCATAGCTTTAGTGCAATACAGCTTGGCCGTGAAGAAAACTGCCATACGTGAGCTCACTGATGAACACAGAGGATATTATGTTTAAGTAAAATAAACTAAGCAGAAAAAAAATGTTCCTGAATCAGACAATGGTGACAATTATGTAACTATACAGTCAAAATCAGTAAGTGGTATACTTCCATAGATGAAAAAAAGTAATATATCTCAAATGTTTTCATAGATGTCAAGAATGCGTTCATTCTTCAAGGTCCAACCCGTGAATGGATCTGTGCTACTGAGGCAGCGGATGACAAATTCCTCTGGTTGTCTGCACTCCAAAGGGCAATCAGAAGCAGTATGAAGTGAAACTAGATTCAAAACAGACAAGAGGGTCTTTGGAAAGTCATATACCAGGTTTCCTGCTTCAGAACATCTAGTAAGAAGCACATAGGGAGCAGTCATGGATGTGGGGAGATGACAGAGCTAGGGCCGCCTGTGAGGTTCCTTCCAACTCCTAGAATGTATGATGAAGCTTTGTGGAATGTATAAGAAGAACATGTCTAAGATTTTGAACTATATCTTTTGGTAGCTACTGTTCACGGGGGTTATTTAAAACATATGTAGATTTTAAAAATGAGTAATAAAAAAATCAGAATGAACAATGTTTCTTTCACGAGCATTCTAGAAAAATACTTGGTTTGTGACTCACAAATCAACTTTTCATGAAGCAATTAATGGTTTTTAAGGGTATGTCTAGAAATATAAATGGCAGCCTTCTTAAGCACTTGTTGAATGTGAATGGACTCCTTTTAAAAGCATTAGAATATGCCATTTTACAGTAACAGAACGCTTGGTGGGTTTTGTTTTCTGTAATTCTTACTTTTCAAGACCAAATTCTTAGATCTCCCAAATAACCCTATTTTTTTAAAAAAATAATATTATCAGAAATGCAGTGGTTGGGAGAATCCAATTCTTTTAATTTATTTATTATGTATACAATATTCTGTGTATATGCCTGCAGACCAGAAGAGGGCACCAGAACCCATTACAGATGGTTGTGAGCCACCATGTGGTTGCTGGGAATTGAACTCAGGACCCCTGGAAGAGCAGGCAATGCTCTTAACCTCTGAGCCATCTCTCCAGCCCTCCAATGCTTAAATAACGAAAATTAATGAATGGGACTAGAGATCCATTTCACTGGAACGCATATGTCAGATTATAACCTCTAACTCCAGTTCTAGAGAAACTGAAAATCTTTGGCCTCCATGGGTGCCAGGTATGGACAGTGCATAGAGATACTTGCAGGCAACACACACACACACCCATAAAATTAAAATAACCTGTAAAAATGAATGAAGATTGTTGCATTCCAGGCTCAGGGTCCAGAGACTTTCGCACTGGAATGGGCCTGAAGGCCTCCTCTCTAAGGACTAGCTTTCCAGGTACCCAGAAGGTGCCATGTAAGCTTCCAAAGGCGGGAAGCCACCAAGAGTCTCCCTAGCTATGATGTCTATGAGATACAATGGCCACATGGCATGATGACCCTAAGAGTGCAGCTTTGGCATGTGTACCAACAGCTCTCTAATTGTACTTAAGACAACCGTAAGAAGGAAATCATGGCTAGTATGGAAGCCTAATCAACTACTCAGGGCTAGTGACATCATGGATCTTGGAGGAGAATCTACAACCACCACTTTACTAAACCGGCATAATCCCTATATTCTAAATATTTGTCCTTATAGTCACAGGTAAGTGTGGTCATCCCTCAATAAGGAAACCTTTCTTTGCAACAAATGGAATCACTGTAGAAAACCACAACCAATCAAATAGCAGATTTACAGAACCCAGTCCCAATGCATTCATCTACAAAACATCCCCAGAACCTAAGGCTCAGAGAACACTGTGGAAGGCAGGGGTTGCAGAGCAGGGGTTGTAAGAGCCAGAGGATCAGGGAGTTTGCTATGTGAATGCGTCTCCCAGTAATGTCAGAAGCTCCACCCATAAAGTCTCAGCAACATGACTGCCTGCCTAAACGGGAGCTGAGCAAGGATGACTACAATAGAAATGGCAGCGTGGGTGGGTGACAGATCATCAGGCCCCAACCCTATACAAAGAACTATAGACAACCACGGGGTGCTGAGAGAGGGAGAAACAGTCTTCCCCAGGGAAGATAATTGGATATCCAGTACCAACTGGTCAGCCCTGAAAACATGCATACAAACAACACAGACTGAGAAGACTGCATTTAGGAATATAATTGTATATACATGTATGTATGTATATGTGTATATATATAACAATGAAAAAAGAGGACATGAATTTAAAGAGAGCAAGGAGGGGTTTAGGGGGGAGTTTAGAAGAAGGAAAGGATAGAATTATATCATCTCAAAAACTAAAAGAAGTAGCCAGGCACAGTGATTGCTGCACACCTTTAATCCTAACGCTTTGGAGGCAGAGGCAAGGAGACCTCCATGAGTTTGAGGACAGCTTGGTCTAGAGTTCCAGGACAGCCAGGGATAGAGACCCTGTCTTAAAAATAAATAAGCAATAAAGAAATATGGAAAAAACTTTTGCTACTTTCTGTTTCATAATGTGTCATGGTAATTAAACCCACTGTACAGTACATGATTGTGAACTCGGGGTACTTAAAGATATTTTACTGAAACTAATTTCTAATTCTTAAAGATTAAATTCTGGCTAAAATATATAGAATTTAAATATCGTATTTTCCTATTATTACACTAACCAGTTTTCACGCGAAATCCCTCTGAAGTTTACAAACATTACTTGAAAATGTTGTCTGTGAAGCTTTGGTGTGCCTGCAGGCAGAAGTCAGAGGACAGTCCTGGGCGGGCGGCGCTCTTCAGGCGCCTTCCATATTTGTTTTTAAAAGACTGGGTCTCTCCCTGGCCTGAGACTACAAGCATACCACCATGCCTGGCTTTAAAAAATTCACAAACTGGATTCTGTGAATTAAACTTCCTTATAAGATAAGCATTCACTAACTGAAGTGTCGGCCCTGGCCCTGTAAAATTTCGAGCAGTCAGCACCTCAGTCTTTAAAGAGCAGCAATGTTTGGAATGGTTTTCCCACTCCTTACGTGATGCTTCACCCTTTCCTTCACCTCCAGCGAACAATGAAGACAGACCTGTCTTCACAGTAAGCTTACACCACGCCTGTTCAATTACACCCTTACATAAACACACAAATAGTAAGTTACGGGTGAAATTGGTCAAGAAAAACATGAACCCTGACTCTGAGTTGGCATGTGAGGAAGAAAGGGAAGTAGCTTCTGAGAAACACACCAGGCTCTTGAATCAAATACTGAGTAGGGCACTCATCTTAAAACCCTGTATAAATTCTGTATATAGGGAGATGTTGACAGTTCGATATCATTTTCCCTTTGCAAAGATTTCTGAGTTTGCACTTGATGAGAAACCCACTTCTGCAAATCCAATCATGGTGTGGTTTGCCCACGGATGATGAGGGGCCAATATTACTGCTATGTAATGTTATGGCATAGGAAGGGTGAGGCACGCCAACAAACACAACGCATCCTCCAGAAAAAGTCCTCCTAACCCTTTTATTGTTGAAATTAAAAAATAAAAGATACTTAAATACAATGGTGAACATATAGGGCAAAACAGAATCATAAAATTTAATGTTCATTAAGCAGTGAGCTGAATGTTTGGGTTTCCAAACAGGCTCTGAACCCAAAACTGCTTCCAAATAGGCATGTTCACAGTTAACGGCAATTGGCTTATAGGTGAGAGAATGGTCGAAGTTGTTCCAGTTGAACTTCCAGGGAAATTCTCTCCTCCAGAACATCCTGAAAAAGATGCCAAGTCCAAGTCATGTTGAAAGTAGACAGAAATCCAACACTATCTCTACTTCATGCTAACAACTGTATTTGTCAATGTCAAGAGAAAGACACAGTGATTCCTATTTTGAAACTAGTTCACCTTGGAAGGCAATTTGTACATTCATAATAGGAAAGCACAAGCCTACCAATTCAAAGCCATTTCTGGTGACTGAACCAGGTAATAAAATGCTTTTAGGTTAATTGTTAGAAAAGCCAGTGATTATAGCGGATGGGTATTACACAAATTCTGAATAAAGCCTTAACTGTATATGAATTTGTTAACATGAATTCTTTCCTCTGATGATCGTATTTGATCCACAAAGATTTGTTTTTCATTCACAATCTTAAAAATTATTAATAATAGTGTGTGTGTGTGTGAGCACATATGCCACAGCGTCTATGTACAGGCTGGAGAACAGCTTTTATGGAACACAGGTGAGCAGGCTTGCAGGGAGCACTTTCACTTGCTGAGCCACCGCACTGGCACATAAAATAGTACTTTTAGGTTCATCTTCTTTTCTCACACACAAGATGGTTTGAAGTTTCCCACTCTGTCTTCATTAGACTGGTTTAAATTCCTATTACTGAATCTGAGTTGTCTCCGAGCAAAGAATAAACTGGTAACAGAGCAGGTGCCTACATATATTACATGGAACATAGAGCAATGTATGTACTCTCGGAGGTACTGAAGTCCACTTTTTCTTCTTGAAGATTCTTCATGGAAGTTAACAATATTATAGGACTAGTGATGTCTTACATATGCAGGATAAGACAAGGTGCACCAGAACTGTGTTAAGAAATTCCTTTTAGTATTAAAAATCAACAGTTTACACACTTCTATTTTGGGAAAGTTTCACAGACTGACATGTTGTTATTGGATCAGTTCCAATTCCCCAAAACTGTGATGTGTTGCATTCACCAAAGCTAAGACTCAGACATGACATTACCTTTAATTGCTGCTGCAATTCACTATTCAATCTGGCCAGAACGGTGTTGGTTTCCTTATTGCGTCTAATCGATGCCTGGATAGCCTTTTTATCTTTCCCCACAGATCTGAGAAGACACAGGGACAAAGACACTCTTCATTTCTTACCTGTCTTTAATCCTTTACTCCTACTTGCTATGGGATAATACTCTTGTACAATGTAAAATTTGTCACTTGATTAGTTTAATAAAACACTGATTGGCCAGTAGCCAGGTAGGAAGTTTAGGCATGGTGATCAGACTAGGAGAATTCTGAGAAGATGAAAGGCAGAAATGCAGTTGTCAGACACAGAAGAAGCAAGATGAGAATTCCTTACTGATAAAAGGTACCAAGCTACGTGGCTAAACATAGATAAGAATTATGGGTTAATAATTTAAGTTGTAAGAGCTAGTTAATAATAAGCCTGAGCAATAGGTCAAACAGTTTATAATCAATGTGTTTATTTGGGACTGAACGGCTATGGGGCCTGGTGGGACAGAAACTTCTGTTTACACCCACTGACTTCCAAGCAGAGAAGGAACAACTTCACTTGCTGTTCCAATGATAACGAGAATATGTAAGCTACAGAAGCTCAAGACCATAGCTATTACTTTAGTTACTACAGTTATTCTGTTGAATTCATGGAATGAAACAGCCTGGACCAAGTACTTATAGACTCTTTCAATAAACAGCCAGGCAATGAATCTTTTTGTTTTTGTGGGCCATACTGTTGCTGCTGTGTGTCTTTGTTTCTTTCTCTTTTCTTAGAAATGTAAAAGCTGGGCCAGAAAGATGGCCCAGGTGGGAAGGGCACGTGCTACATAAGCATGATGATTCGGGTCTGTTCCAGGGAACCCACCTGGAAGAAGATCCAACTCCTAGGAGCTGTCCTCTGACCTCTATATGCATGGCGTGTGTAAGCAGGTCAGAGGACAACTTGTGGAAGTTGGTTCTCTCCTTCTACCATGTACGTCCTGGGTTTGAACTCAGTTTGTCAGGTGCAAAGCACTTTTACCCACAGCCATTTCACTGGCCCCAGAAAGTTCTATAAGTGTTTCTGCATAACCAAAGAACAGATTTGTTTCTGTCTGGGGTTTTTCATTGTGCTTTGTTGTTGGTAATTAAACATACTGAGGAATAGCTTGGATTACCTGGGAATAGAAGGCTGTGCGGCAAGGACAGCAGCTAAGACACCTGTCTTCTGTGTGTGCTCATCCACATCTGGCCGTAACTCATCTTCTGACTTTAATCTTCTCCGAACAGGCTTAGGTGGTGGAGCCAGAGGTGTTGTGCCTTTGCTCTAAAAAACAAGAGAAATGAGCATTCTTGGTGACATTCAGACTTAATTAGCATTTTGCTAACACCAATTGCCTTTTTAAAGCCACCTGCTGTTAAAAAAGGAGGTTACTTGTCTCATTTTAATGCAATTTATCTATCTGTGGCAAAAGTTACAGAAAAATAGGAACGGGTGCTTATCACCATGCAGTTGAGGCTGGAGCTCGTGACCCTCTTGCCTCTTGCGCAGCAACCACCCCAGGCTCAGCCGACTTTATTCCCACAGGCATCTTGGTAGTCCCCTCATGCACACAAAACCGTGCACATTATAAAAAGACTTTTCATACCACATTGGCAGGAACACTAGCAGCTGTCTTTTCTTCGATTTTACCGTCTGTTTGGGCAACCCGAAGAGAGCCTGCGGGGTCAGAAGCTTTTTCAGCCTAGAGATGGATATAGTATCTCATTACTACATAATTACACATAGCAAAGCACAGAATATTTAACAAAGTAAGATGTTAGGAGCTGTTCATACTGACAGGAAATCTGAGGTAGGATGAACCACACTGAGAAAACACTGCCAGATGACTTTCCCTAGCACTAAAGCTGAAAATCAAGACCTGAGAGCACAGACAGTCATGGAAGTGACCATGCTGGCTGCTGTGAGGCGAGTCTCTTGGGACTGGGGTGTGTGTGAGAGAGAGAAGGCGGGAGAGATCCATCCAAGCAAATGAACAACAGTCTCCTGGGCACATCTACCTCTGCCCCATGTCCACCACCACCTTCTGAGGCACAGTTCATTGAGCCAGCTGAGCTAAGGGGGTTGCCAATAAGAGCTTCCTTGTGGTTCAGACCCATGAAATCTTCAGGTTATGCCAGTCAAATTAACATGGGTTGTTCCATCTGTTAGAGGTGCAACAGTTGGAGCAATCAGAATGGAGGCGTCAGTACTACTTTTCTCCTTTCAACTCCACTTATATATTTTCAATGATTTAAATCAGAGATTCATACAGACAATGCCACAGATTCCTGACCACTAAAACCAGTCTCCTAGAACAGTCTATAAAGACTAAGCTTGGCATGGTGGTGTTTTTGAGAGTGCGCACGCACGTGTGTGTGTGTGTGTGTGTGTGATGCTAAAGTGTGTAGCTTTGGTAAACAGCTTCTTATCCTACGGAAGTCTTCATCAATTCATACAACCAGATGCTTAGCATTACTTTCCCAGAGTGGTATTAACCAGGACCTGGGGTAAGTGTATTTTACACCATACCTAACCCTGGCCCTGACCCCTGAATCTTACTAAATACCATATTTCAAGTATCAGACCTTAAAAGCCAATAAAGTAGCTGAGAAGCAAAGATCTAGGGAATACATAGGCTCCAAAAGAGTCGGCAGCAGGTGTTTTACTCAGGCTTCTGCTAATTTAATCTGCTTTTTCAAGAGTCCTCTTTATAGCATAAGGGAAGACACTGTCACAAAGGAGCTGAACTCCAGAAACTCACTGGCAAGACCTCAGGATGTTTCTCGGCTTCATTGTCTTGTTCTTCAGTTACATTTGATGCAGCGAATACTTCAAATTGGCTGAAATCTGCAAAATTTGGTTGTTCTGGTATCTGCTGAGGTGAGGTACTAGTGTGAGTTATTAGACCATCGGCATCCACTGGGCGATGCACTGAGGGACCAGGTGCCTGTACGATGGGTTAGAACACAGAAGCATGCATTTTATTAGCGTCACCAGTGTCACAGTGTGGTGATCTTCTTCATGTTTTAACACTTTTAGTGAATGTTCCCGATACAGATGAACACAGTGTCAGTCTGTACTGAACTTGGCTTTGTGTGTGCGCAGCATGTGTACGTGCGCGTGTGTGTATATATAACATATCTCCATGGCTCTGCGGATGCAATTCTTTTTCTTTGGAATGTGCTTTCTGAAGTACCTCTTTATCTTCTGGGTCTGCCTTCCTTCATTTAACCTGGACCTCTCAACACGCTTTTTAACATTATGAGCCACCAAGGCTGTCCCTAGCTAGTCTATTAATATGTCTACGACAGCACTCCAATTCTGACCTAGAAGGGATGCAAATGTTCAGGAAGATACAATGGATTCTGTCTACGAGTCAGTGCTGGACCCAGGACATCACATATTTCCATCTCCTAACCTACTGGTTTTCTGCTAAAGACAGCTTTATTTATTTCTTAGTAACTCAAATTATTATTGGAATCCTTAGCTTCCAAGAATACTTAATGTCACTGACTTAAGTGCTGACCTTACAGATAATTATAAATAGAATGAATTGTCTAAGACAGAAACTGATCCCAAGGATGGCAGTAACTGCCATTTTTAACGAGAACATAGAAGTACCTGTGAGGGCTGAGGTCTTGGAGGCACTGCAGGAGGGTGGGCAACAGCTCCAGCCTGTTGCTGTCCTGTGAGAACATACCAATCTCTTTAGTGACTAGGTAATGACGTTACTGTAGAAGAAACATGTGAATGTGTGCACATGATAAAATATTTCTAAGAGCACTTGATAACTTTCCAAGGGGCTGAGGTTATAGCACAGCGGTAGAGTAGATGCCTAGCTTGCTTGAAGCTCTGGTTTGACCAGATGACATGGTGTCTCATACCTATAATTCTAGAACTTGGAAAGTAGAGGTAAGGGGATGAGAAGCTAGCTCAAAAAGTCAACCTTGGCTACACAGTGAGTTTGAGGCCAGCTAGCCTCATGAGACCATTTTAAAACAAATCCCAAAACAAAAGCCTTACACGTGACCTAATGGTCCAACTTCCTTTCTTGTCACCTCCACTACATGAGACTGTTGACAAGCTCCTGCGTATTTCCTTAACAGTAGCCTGTTCTTGGCTTTCTCCTCTGTCTTTCTGATTGCTCTTTAGCTTCCAGATGAAAGTCTCTAAAACGTCCCTTTAACTTAAAACTACCATCTCTGTGTAAACAGTTCTCAGTACTTCCATTTTCTTGGCTCAAAGGTCCAATAGTCTGTTGATTACTTACTTTTTTCCTCACTATCACAGGCTTTAATCACATTGATTAAAACACCATCTCTGCCCTTGCTTCTCTATTTCAGTTTTTGTAGTTGAAATACCTTCAGTTGTAAAAGCATTAAAATCCTGGAGTCATGGTTCCTCTCTGCTGTCCCCTACAATACACCCCCAACACAGATGCAAACACATCTTTTCAAATTTCCTGTGGGATCTCTCAAGTTCTACCATTATTATTTGTATTCAAATACACTTTAGTCGCTAGGAAAACAACATTCTCCCCACTTTAAAAAAAAGTATTTTTTATTTGATGTTTTTATTTTATTATTATTATTACTTGTTTTTGAGACAAATGCTCTCTGTGTAGCCCTGGCTGACCTGGAATTAGGGCTATAGACCAGGCTGGCCTTAAACTCAGAGATCCACCTGCCTCTGCCTCCTGAATGCTGGGATCATTTGATATCTTTGATTTATTTTTTTTTAAATGTAAAAAATAAGACATATTAAGAAAAATGAAAAGAAGCTGTATCTTGGACTAACTTTAAAACAATGTATAGTATTATAATTAATGCATTTTTTTAAATTAAAGATTTATTTATTATGTATACAACATTTGGCCTCCATGCATACCTGCAGGCCAGAAGAGGGCACCAGATCTCATTACAGATGGTTGTGAACCACCATGTGGTTGCTGGGAATTGAACTCAGGACTCTTAACCTCTGAGCCATCTCTCCAGCCCCTGATTAATGCATATTATGATCCCCTAGCCCATCCCTACCTGTGGTAACTGCAAAGGTCCGATTCATATCTAGGGATGATGATCGAGAATGAGAGGGCTGTGGCCTTGGGGGGGGAGGTGGTGGTGCAGTGTTATCAGGTGATGCTCCTGAATGAGACCTGCAAAAGTTACCCATCATAACTGGTTATCAATACTGAAGCTTGATCCTTTTTAAGCATTCAAACTTGGATGAACAGCCACAGACCTTGTTAGAATGACACTTTTCCAAGCAGCATCTATGAAGGTATCACAACTACTAAGAGCAGCACTATCTATGCTGTGTCAGAAACAAATGATTACTTAATGTGCTAAACAACTTTTTATAAAGTCATAAACAAACTTGCTAAAAATTAGAAGCTACGTCAACATGTTTTCATCAAGAAGACCATGAATCTCTTGTGATTCCTTGCATTCAACTGAAGGCAACACTGGCCTGAAAACCTATTTCAAAACAGAGAACCTCTACATGGTTACTCTTCAACAGCTCGAACGTGGAACATAATCTGGCCACACCGTGAGGTGCTTGAGCAGTGCACCAAAGATACCCCACTTTAGAGGTGACTATACTGAAGTTCAACTAGCCCCAGAGAGTCTTTTCTTTGGGATCAAAGTCTGAAAGGGCTCTGACAAACAGATGCTCACATACAGGAATAAAAAGAACAAAATAGCTGAGAAGTCTAAGAAACACATGAGAACGCCATACATCAAAGAAAGGAAACGGTCTTCTGACTTTCTAAGTTCCTTGGAAATTTGGGAGGGGGGATGCTCATCTCTCTCTCCAACAAGCATGTTGCAAAGGGATATTCAACATATGCAAAGTATGAGAAGTAAAAGCTCCATCTATCCTATATGTTTGAGCAAATAGTAAGGCCCATGCAGACAAACCTCCACCATCGTCCTTTGCTTAGTCCATGTATTATTTGTGCCTGTAAGGCTGCAGAGTGAGCAGGTAGCTCCCATTTGGACATGCTCTGGGTGTTTAAAACAAATGTTCTAGGGATACTGATCACAGAGATGTATGCTTATCACCTAGACTCTCACTGTTCCTACTGACACAAAGGGTTGCATTAACATCCACTGCTAAGAAATTATCAGCCCTTTTTAGACCATTCATAAAACACATAAAAACAAAACGATACTAACAATAAGGGTTCTCTTTTATTTTTTTAACAAGTAGAACCAAAATATTTGTCTTTTACATAAACTAACAGTTATTTAACAGATTTCAGAGAGCACATACTTTGTGCTTAGCCCTAAGTAACTTTAAACATTAAAGTGCATGGGGAGATCGTCACACAGTGTGATACAAATACTGACCTTTGACGAGTTACATTGCTTCCAATCTGCTCCGGATCAGAAGGGAAAGAGTCTGAACTACTGTACCCATCTGCTGGGAAATAGATACGTCCTAGTTAATAATGTTCATTTCTTTGCCTTCTACTGTCTCGCTACCACAAACCTAAATAATAGACTGTTTCACTGCTTCAAATCACAGACATTCAAAAGCTGCTAAATAGGCTAACAGTTCATTCCAGTGTTACCAACTTTAAAAATCAAATACATCACGCATAAGTATATAGTAGATAGAACAAGTTACAATCTAGATAAAATATCTAATGAGACAGAAATATTCAAAATAAAGCATAAAAATCACACACACACATATATTACAATTTATTCTCATACAAAATCATAACTATAAGATTGAATATCCCTTATATGAAACACTTTGGGCCCCAAAAACTTCTGGTTTCTACTTTCTTTTTCCAGATTTAAAGCATTTGCGTAGACATGAGATACTCAGAGAACAGAGCCAAGTCTAAGCACAAACCCATTCATGTGCCCATCTACCATCACGTGCACAGCGAGATTCATAGTATACCTTTCCTTTTCTTACAATCTGCCAAGAGTTCAGGTGATGCCATTTTGCTACTGCCACACAGGTAAGCAAAGCCTTTCTATACAGGTTACAAAGTATAGTCCCAAATCTGGCTACTTCTCACTCTCTGTACCACTCCCGTTCTAGCCCAAGTCACCATCCTCCTGCAACTGGATGATGTAACTATCTCCTATTTCAGCACTTGTCTACTTTTGGTCTGGAGCTAGAGCAGGCAGGGTGAGTCTTTCAAAAAGGAAGGGCAGGTCTCCTGTCACTCCTCCATGGGAAACTCTCCAGTGACTTTTCACACCATTAGAAAGAGTGAAAATGTTACAATTTCTTAGACTCTTCTCTCCCTTGCTGCCTCTGCTTAGCACACTGGCTACTGCATGGCACCGCCTGCTGCTCTGCAGACCCGGCTTCCTGCCTGAGGGCTGCACACTGGCAGCTGTCTGCATTTCAGCCATCATTCCCACAAGTCACAGAGCTGTCACTCCGCTCCTTCAAATTTTAAGTCAAATGTTATCTTTTAATAAAGCATTCTTTGTTCTCATTTAAACAAGGCTCTCATCCCCTTTCCAGCTTTTAAGTTCTACCCATGCAAATCAGCTTTCTCTTCATGTCAGAGTCAACCCATTCCAGCACAATCTCCTTTATAAACTCAATACGGATGAAGACTTGCTCTGTTTTGTTTACTGTTAAATCCACACTCCCTAGATTGGAACCTATTACCATGGCTGCATGAAGGAATACATAACCAATGTTTTGTGAGAAACAAAGAAAGGAACACCTGGGGAAGAGCTAATGGGACAAACAGGGAATGAAGGCAAACAGGAAGCCTGCCCTGAAGTAGGTGGCAGACAGGGGTCATGTATTTACACGCAGGGTAGCAGGTTTTGAAGAGCTACTGTCCCCTATTTTATGCAGTAAACACAGTGCTAATAGATAAATTCTTCAATTCCCCAGACTCTAAATTTACTTAGTGAATTCAAATGTGAGATATGACGCTATCTTTCACTTACCTACAGTATTTCCAGAAGGAAATTTTACTGACGAATTGATTTTACTTTCTTCTGAAAGGTCAGATGTTTTCACAAGTAATGGACTTGTGGGATTAGTGTGATCTAGCAGAGAATTAAGAGGCAACAATACAACAGACAGACATCTGCATTAATAAAATTCGTAAGAGATCATATTAAAAATATAAGACGTCATTTAGATATTGCAAAAAGTGTCATAAGACAACAGAATCTTTTTAATAAAACCAATATAAATCTGTTTACGGAAAATTTTGCATTTTCACATGGTTAACTGTATCCTTATATCACAGGTAACAAACCACCCACAATCTGGGTTATAAATGGTATCAATGATGACTTATACTGACAATCTATTTTCCAAGAAACCTTTACTAAGCCAGGCATGGTGTTGCACATGGCCCTGAAGTACTTGGGAGACTGAGGCAGGAAGGTCAAGGGCTTGAGGCCAGCCTGAGTTACACAGTGAGAACCCACATGGCGGCTCTAGCTCCAGATCCAGGACATCCAATGACCTCTTCTGACCTCTTCAGGTACCAGGCACACAAGTTGCATACACACAACACATGGAAAATACTCATACATACAAAATAAAATACATCTAAACAATAACCACAGAAAAACTCCAGACTCCAGAATATCAGAAGTGTCTCATTTTCAAATGACCTTATTTATTCTGTAAAATTATCCCTTAAACACCCCTATTTTAAAGCTTTATATGGTAAAAAATTTTTCTTTTTAAAAGTGATATTTATTTAAAGGTGCAGCTCTGGGGGCATACACAATTGAAGAAAAGTACTAAGTTAAAAGAAAAATGAACCATTACTAGTGTGGTGGAGTGTGCCTTTACTCCCAGCACTCTAGAGGCAGAAGCAGGTGGCTCTCTGTGAGTTCAGGGACAGCCTGGCCTACAGAGAGAGTTCCAGGAAACCCAAGTCTATGAAGTGAGACCCCAAAACAAAACAAAACAAGATCATTTATGAAAGAAATTCCACCCTCTGAAGACGAATTCCTTCTAGCATTCCAGCAGCAAGCTGAGCTGTGCCTGCCTTACCACTGCTCGTTCTTTTCAGCTCCATCTCCTGCATGTGGATTTTGCTCGGAGTCATGCGAATGGGAACTGGATGGACAATAGCAGTATCCTAGAGACAAACGAAGCAAATACAGAACTGGAATTAGGAATCATGGGACCCTGAAGACTGACAACACAGAAAGCTCCTGTACAGGGTTTCTCATTCACAGTAATGCAAACATGACATCTTTAAAAGTTAAAAGCTCAATTTAAAAAATCAAGTTTACACGCTCAATAATTTGATTTCATAATGTAATTTTAAATTGAATGATTAAAGAATTTCATGAAAATTGCTTATTAAAAACAGAGTTCAAAAAAATATATAAAAACAAACTGCAAAGATTTGATGAGATTAGATAAATGTTAACCTCTGAGGTAAATTAAAATACTTCATGAGAACTCAAAAGCTAAGTGACAGACTGAAAATTGTTTTTGCTAAACTGCTTAAGAAAATTTTGCTTTTTTTAACCTACAAAACAGGAATAGCTAGAAGTCTGTCCTACTGCAATTGTAGGTACAATAAATGCCTCCTATCCATAAAGGAATACACTACTTTAAAGGAACAAGGAGGACCCCTCCCCCACTAACATGTCAGGATTTTATGACGGCAATACATCAAATATGTCTCCACTAACATGTCAGGATTTTATGACGGCAATACATCAAATATGTCTAAGCTTATGGAGAGGCGACTTCAAAGGAGTAAAGTAGTTGACAGCAGTGACTTCTGAAAGGAAGGAAAGAGCAAAGGCCAAGAAAAGAGGATGACGACAGAGCAAAGACCTCAGAACCAGGAGGAAGGCAGAGAGGAGCCCCTAGGAAGGAGGCCAGCTCTGCAGCTGGGACCTTATGGGAAAAGCCAGGACCAGATCAAACACCTGCTTCCAGAGCAGCTGAAAGTCAGGGCGGAAGGGTGGGGCTCCTCCTATGCTCACCATGCTGTCCTTACAGGTGAGTATCTAGCAATGCAGGTGAGTGCAGGAAGGGGGCACTGGCCTTCAGTTTACGCTGGACACTGTTCTGGTGAGAAAACTGAGTGAACAGCAAACCCTTGAGGGACAATGACATGTCGGCATGCACCTTTTATTTCATAGGCTGCTGGCTTATTCTTGCTGTCTAAACTTAAACAATTTACAAGAAATTTGTCACAGCTATTACAAGGACAAAATCATTTATAATGTTCCTATTATAGTGAGAATCTAACCAGGATTCATGTAAATAACCAATAAACCTGAACCACTATCTTTCCCTGTACCTCTAAAACTAGAGTTAAAAGATCAATATTATATACAGGTGAAGGTTCTGATTTCTCTTGCATTCTCAAAAAATATTGAAAATAATACATTTAAGTCACTGCCATATTTATGATTATAAAAATGTGGTTTTATCAATAACATCTTAGTTTAAAGATTTTTTTTATATTGTTAGAATTTTCGTTTTTGCTAACCTGGTAAGTGTTGGTGGCTTCTCACTGAAGTTGGTTGTATTCTCTGATGATTTGAACATGTTTGTACTTCTTACTTGTAGTTTCTGTGTGTATGTATCTTTTATATTGATTTGTGTCTAAATGATAGTTTTAAAAAAATACACTTTATAGCATTTTTCCCAGTGCATGATTAATATACTTAGTATTCTTTGTAATTTGTTTTTAGTATAATTAAACCATTAAAATAGTTTGTGTCTGTGACACTTTTACAAATACATATTCCCCTGTTCCAAGTTTAGACATTTACACACGATACCATCTCCAAAGTTTGCAAATGTGTCCCTTTTGCAGATTGTCGTCTTGGACACAAAATTTTCAATACACTCACTGAATGGATTTTTAATTGTATGATTCTAATCCTTGATATTTTAATTGCTAAAGTTGGGTTAATTTATTCCCCTCTAAAGTGATTTTTCCATTTTAACTATATTTTTATAATTTTTGTTTCATTTTTAAAGATTTTTTAAAAAGATTTATTTATTTATTATGTATACAGCATTCTGCCTGCCTGTATGCCTGCACACCAGAAGAGGGCACCAGATTTCATCATAGATGGTTGTGAGCCACCATGTGGTTGCTGGGAATTGAACTCAGGACCTCTGGAAGAGCAGCCAGTGCTCTTAACCTCTGAGCCATCTATCCAGCCCCTAAAGATTTTTTTATTTTTAATTGTTTATGTGGTGGTTTGAAGGAGAATGGCCCCCACAGGCTCTCATGTTTGAATACTCAGTGCAGTGCCTTTGCTCCATCATGGACTGTAACCCCTCGAACTGTAAGCCCAATTAAATTCTCTTTTGCCAGTTGCCTTGCTCATGGCACTTTGCCATAGAAATAAAAAAGTAACTAAGACTCATATATCTGTGTGGGGATGTGTATTAGTGCTCACTGTGCCAGAGGCATCAGATCCCTCAGAGTGGCTTAACTTGGATGCTGGGAACCAAATTCCGACCTTCGCAAGAGCAGAATGAGCTCTTAACTACTAAACCTTTTATCTAGCACCTTAAGCTATGAAATAAAACATTAAATTTGCTGTATCTTTCAAATGAATATAATTTCATTGCCTTTTTAAAGAAACAAAACAAAACAAACAAATCAGTCTCATCATGTAGTTCTGACTGGCCTTTAACTCCTAAGTGCTAGGATTAAAAGTGTGAACCATCAGCTAATTTTATTACATATTTTTATTTACACACAAAGTATGTAATTAAAAAAAAACCTTGGACTTAATTTTCCAAAAGGCATGCTAAGTCTGTGCCAACCAATCAGATTTCAATAGCACGTTGTCCTTGCACAATTACTGGCCACTGATGGTTTAATCCAGTGGCTTCTGTCGCCCAAAGAAGACCACAAAATATAGATGAATCTGTGACATGGATGTCCAGGCCTAACCTCAGATAATGCACTCACTTTAATATGCCAATGAAGAACCATGATTGTCTTTAAAAGGTCATACTTCCTCTCTGCTCTCATATATTGTCTCCAAATCAAAAACCATAAACCCCACAAAACCCATCACACCACCATCAAAAAACCAGTAGCAGGCAGGCTCTGCCCACTTTCTTCTAACTATTCAAATCATCCAAAAGCCACTTCCAATTGCACATTTATATCATGTAGCTGGGAGCCTAATTAATATAATTCAGAACATTTTATACTGTCATAATTAAGCTCATCTCTACATATTTTCTACATGCCTGCCTATTACGACCTCCTATCTAATCCAATCCTGCCTACTTTCCATTCTAATGCTAAGAGCTTTCAGCTTTCTGACCCATGACTTTTTCACACTCTGTTAGCGAAGTCTTCTTCCCCAGTTGCCCTTCCTTACTGACCTCATTCTGGCACTTGGTGCTAGCTCCTAGCTGACAACCAAGTGAGGCTGATCTTAGTCTGGCCTACTGAGATGTCTCTATCTGGATTCAACTACATTCTTTAACCCCTAGCCTCCACCAACACATATGTGTGCCATATGCTATCGCCACACAAAACTTATCTTGCTCACGATATGCTCTGCTCCCAAGGCCTCTGTCTACTTTTGCCAACTCGCACTCTCAATCAGGGCACACAGGGAAGGACTTACACGACCTCCAGCATGCAGCCTCCCCACTTTTCTTAACTTTTCTTTTCCCTGTCTTTCTCTTTTTCTCTCAGTTACTGGGCATCCCTGATACTCTGGGTGGAAAATTCTCCAAAATCGGTTCCTCTCCTGCCAGGCAGATGCTTGCCAGCCTCCACTGCTGAACCTGCCAGCTTTTTAGACCCTAGCTTAAAACCATGATTTTTTTCTTCCTCGTCTCCATCTCCCACCTTCCTGACAGCTGCCAAGAATCATATCAGTGGTTCTCAACCTGTGGGTTATGACCCCTTTGGGGTTGAATAGCCCTTTCACCAGGGTTGCATGTGAGATATCTTGCATATCAAGTAATTTACATTATGATTTATAACAGGAGCAAAGTTACAGCTATGAAGTAGCAATGAAAATGATTTTATGGTTGGGGTCACGACAAGAACTACATTAAACGGTTGCAGTGTTAGGAAGGCTGAGAACCACTGAGTTACAACTTGCTTGTCCCGTTGTTTTCCTCTTAAATGCTAATAAAAGGGTTCTTGAGCTTTAAAAAAAAAGATTTATCAACAAATAATGTATCTTCTTTTGTCCAAAACTTCCCCAAACACCCTGGGTTGAGCTACCCAATCCTCTCTGCCACCTCTGGTTCTGTTCAGCCATATACCATGATAATTATCACAATCAGCATTATCATGATCATCAACTAACAATAGTTAAATTGGTTTGTTGAAGATTGAAGTCTTGCTTCTGGCACCTTTTCATTTCTGTAGAATATCACAGAGTGCTGGTCTACCAGGTGATCAAGCTAAGCCTTTTTATATGCTGACCTGCTCAGCTCTAGAGCACTCAAGAACAGAGACTAGAGCATTCGTTTGCCATCAGTCTAGAATGTCCTTGGTGATCACATTCATCCTAGCAGTAGCATGTTCTCCTGGAAGCTCATCACTAGAACTGTGAGGCTGCTGTGCTGTGTGACGCGGGGAGAGGTGCCAAGTGTCAGCAGAGCAGGCTGAGCTTTCACAGACCTTTCCTCAGCAAATGACTATCAAAATTCTGTCTTTAAAACCACCCCATTAAATGAAAATATGAAATTCATACTAGAACAGCAGTGTGAGTTTGTTTTTGCTCCCCCAATCCCATAGTGATTCGGCTGAACATGCCCTGATTCACTTAACTGCAATCCTTGTTTATTTATACAAGCCTCACAAAGGGTCATGGGAGAGTGTGGCTACAGGCTGTAATCTGCAGACTGGCAACATTAAGGTAGTAAACGGAGTGTCAGACACTAATATAAGAGGACACAACTAACTGAAAGTAGAGTGTTTTCCTAATAGAGAACCTAAAGTGAGGATGGAAATGGGTTGGAGAATAAAGATTTAAATTTATCACCCCCGACACAGAGATACTATAGGAAGCTGATTGTAAGTATTTAATAGTATCACCTGTATTTGACCAAATTCAGAAGTCTAAGTTCAAGTTTAAAATCTCAATGAACCATGTCTTATTTTCTCAGTCTTGTGCCAAGTTATAGACAGTGATAAAAAGTACTGAGCTATATAAAAATTCTGGGTCTTTTCCTGATTTTTTGAGACAGTCTCTCTCTATGTAGCCTAGAATCGTGGGTCTCAGCCTCCCAAGTGCTAGAACTTTGGGAATTGTCACCATGCCCTGTTTTTATCACCAGAGTTGGTTGGTACTCATGAATCTGGACTTTATTTCTAACATGTAAGAACATCAAATTTTTTTTTCTACATTTCCTGCCAGTCGGGAGTAGAGTTCAAGGTTAGCTTGGGCTACACAAGACTCTGTCTCAAAATCAAACCAAAAGCAAACAAATAAATAAGCAAAACCCCCAGCTGCTGTCCTTGCCTGGTCTGGAACACTGCTAACACTATCAGTAATTATTCTCCCTGCCTTTTAAGTATTAGAAAATGAATCAAGTTTTTTTAATTGCTAGTTCATAAAACATTTCCATTAGTTAAACTATACAATAACTAAGACAGGAGTAATAAAAGCAAAGCTTAAAGCTGAAAGAGACTTAAAGGTAAACTCTTGTTCTACAGCTTGTCATGTCCCAAGAGACCAGAACTGTGGCTGCAGCAAAAATCTCAATGTTTTCTATTTCTCATGAATTTTTCAGAAATTAAAAACAAAGACAAGGTTTAAACACAGTAGAAAAAGAAGCAAATGCATGAGTAATTCACATACTAACTAGCCCCAGAGACAATAAATTATAGCCTTAACATTTTTAAACCATTCATACATTATGTTTGGATTGAATTCAGCAGCTATAAAAGCATCCTCTATAAAATTGTAAAACACATCGAAACTTCATTAATTTACTGCTGAAGCAGTATTTTCTTTAAATGCCACTTTCCCCAAAACCACATTAAACACCAAGACCCTTTAAGACGGATATACGCTGGCTGTCTTTGATCAAAAGCATCTAAAAAGAATGCGCCTGTGCTCTGGACAGAGCTCAGTTCTGGCATGAGCCAGGCTCTTGGTTCAGACCTCAACAATGGCAGAGTGGGGCACAGACACGAATGCCATGTGTCACTCTCTCTGCGCCTTTCTTTTCTGCTCATTAAACAAAGTGCTACCTTCACATTCCCCTTCCTCCCTAGTTAGTCTTCTTCTTTCTGTACATGTGTCCTCCATAAAGGAAACGAGAGAAACCACACAAAGGAATGGACGGTGAGAAGAATGAGCTCAGCTAAGTTTAAAAGATTTCAAGGATCTGAGGGGCAGGTGGCGGTATAACTCTATAGGGACAGAATTTATTTTTAAAATCAGAATATGAACTTTGTAGCATTTTTTAAAAAGCGACACAGAAAATCACAGAAGACAAGACAGAGGCTCTGTGGCACAGGAATAATCTCTATCAGTTTGCTTTTGTTGTGCTGAACTCAATTCTCTTTACCAGAACTCAAGACACCAATTAAACAAAAGGTGTGTATTGGGAATACTAAAAAATGACACTGCATAAATATTTACATATAGAGTACATGTTACATGACGTATAAGCATACACATAAAATATTTACATAAGGTTACTCCACTGATACAAGCAGTATGTTTAATAAAACATACACTTAGCAGATGGTAACATGGCTAACTAAATCAACTGTCACAAAATACTCCTTACAGACACATGTACCAGATTTTAAACAAAGTTTTCTCTAACCAAAATACAAAGAATGGCAAAAGTGTTCTCTCACTATTGAGCACACACAAAAAAAAAATCAAAAGGCCTGCCAAATTTCCCTCTAAGCACTACACTGAATCATGCATATCGCTAAAAACCATAATGATGGAAATTGGGTTAATAAAATTAATTTCAAACAAGCAAGCTAAGTGATTGACTTACAGGATCAGCTGGTGCAATGTTAGAATCAAATTGGGTCAGAGTTTGTGAGCTTGAAGAGCGTTCACTAAATGTCTCCCACTGCTGAACAGACAGAGGAGAGATAAGTCAGCATGGGGAGAAGCGCAGAGACCACTGGAGAAGACTCAGCAAAGTCATTCAGAGGTTGCACTGTAAGCTGCGTTCCCAGATTAATAAACTTCTGTAGTTTCTAATTCCCACAACCACTTCATATGTCTCTATGCTGGGCCATCTTATTAACATAAGATGACTATCTTCATAATCAAATGTATGGTAAATTTTTAATGCAATCTCTACAGATGAGATTAAAACTCTTACAAAATTAAGAGTCAAAACACCATAAAGAAAACAAAGGATAAGTTATGAAAATGGCAACCAAGATGAAATGCACAGGGGTTGTCTTGTCGAGAACAAAGTTTAACTTCAAATCCTGTTCAAACTCCAGTTAAAACACTCATTTAAAGAAGCTAAGGAGCTGAAGTTCTGATAAAATAGAGCACTCAGCGCAACTTGCCAGTGCAGCCCCTGAAAGATGATTCCATTATGTATGTGCACATACTTTTTACATATGCATAGATATTTAATAAAATATCACAGATAAAATGCAGAGAATTCTGGAATTAATAACGTTTGAGCTTATTTGTCAATTTGTAGCAAGTCAACCTCTGCGATCAGCACTACGAACAGGGCCATGCCAGGTCACAAGACAGAACTGCCAATCAGGCACCCTCCCCATGCTAGGAAAATCAGAATGCGGCCATGAGAGCAAATCAAGCATCTGAGTATGTGTTATATACAGGAGATGCATGGGAAAAACTACTTTTCTAAAAGAGGTACACAAAGAAATATCATACCTCTTAAAATAGGTGGAATGATAAGTCAACATTAATTACAGTAAATTCCATTTAAGATCTTAATAATAGCACAGAATTTTTACATCAAAACTGTATCAAAATTATCATTTGAATTTGATTCTTAAAAGTGATGAGTAGTCCTCTAAAGAGGGAAATAACTACTTACACATATACAATATATAGACATGAATGCTTACACACAGACACAACTACCTCATTAACCAGATTTTATATGATTCAATTTGTGAGAGTATATACTTTTATGCTTCAAAGTTCAACTTTCTATTTAAAATAGTGATATTCAATGTGAGTAGACACATAAAAATTAGATTTTAGCAAATAAGAGTACTGCTGAAAATTACCTACAAAATGGTTAACAGAAGCATTTAACAACATTTCCTAGAGGTTATTTTAACTTGAAAAATAATGTTGATTTAAAGTTGTGAGTAAAGCTCACAACAGCTCACTTTTATCATGAGCTTTCACATCAGAAACTGATTTACCAAATTTGGTAATATAATTAATTCCTTCTTCAATAATGATTGTTGCAAGGATTTAGAAGGAAGTGAACTGTCTACATATTAGAAAACAGCTTACAAGCAGAACTAAGCTCCCTGGAAGGCAGTGGTCTCCTCTCCATGACAAGGACAGCCCTGAACAGCACCAGGCTCTGGCATCTGACTCCTGGCATACCAGCTAGCTGTGCATACTTGGCTGAGTTACACAACCTCTCTGTGTTTCAGTTTCTCCATCTTTAACATGAAATTAGAAATACCTACCTCATAGGAGTGTTGTGAAGAACTATGAAGTTAAATTAGGAGAAGAGCCTTTTGAACAGGTTAGCATATCAAAAGTGCTTTAAGAAGTTAGGGATTATTGTTAGTGTTTTCTCCTATAGCACCTTATCTATATCCATCAGTGACAAATAAACACTGAAATATTAAGAGTTTGTAGGAGATAAAATATATTTTTATTAAATATAAGATATTATATTCCAATTACATATTTAATAACTATTATCAAAACAGTTTAAATCATTATCTCACTAGCTTTTTGGTCTTTTATGCAAAGCAACAAAAATTATGTCATTTATGATCTTCTTACAAAGTATTATAAAATAAAACCTGTTAGGACCTTTTGCGAGGGATAGCACATGTACCTAAAATCAGGACTGAAAAGTACTTTTATCCCCATCTCTCAATCAGTGGTCACATCTGGTTCCTTTAGAATGGACTCTGGAGCCTGACGCTTGGGAAGAGCTGCACTTGTGTACAAACTGTCCACAATGGGCTGACAGCACTCCATTAATTTAACGTTGCTTTTAAAAACATGACAAAAAGTCCAAGCACAGCCTTATGATGCTAACCCTACCTGTAAGCATCTCTACTAGCAAGCTCTCCAAGGCTCCCTCCCGCCCTCCTTACACGCACATAGCTAACGGTTTACGTCCGACTGAAGGTGGTGCTGCAATGGAGGAACTATGGGCACACAGAATTGCCAGTTCTCCATTTCCCAGTAGCCCCAAATTAACTAGCATGACTTTAATAAAATATTTTTCTGACTTTAAAAGAAAGGAAAGCACAAAGGTTTGCTTTCCCTAAAGTCAACAAAATAGTTTTTATAGATAGGAAACTCAGTTAACAAGGAAAGTTGCTTAAAAGGCTAAGAATGGAGGTTGCCAGAGCACAGCAGTTCTTCAGAGGACCTCAAGGGGTATGAGGATGGGGTGCTAGACCTTCCACTTACTGCTGAGAGTGCTCTCTTACTGCTGTATAGCCTAAGTCCAAGCAGTTGGGAAGCAGTGCATTTGCCCCCCATTCTGTTTTGCATACCACTGGCCATAGTTAATAGGGTAAAAATACTTCATTTTGTATTATTATTACTATTTTCTTTTGAGACAGGGTCTCTCTACATAGTTCTGGCTGTCCTGAAACTTACTATGTAGACCAGGGTAGCCTTGAGCTCACACTGATCCTCCTGTCTTTGCCACTCAAGTGCTACGATTAAAGGTGTATGCCACCACGCCTGGCCTCCATTTTGTATTTAGATAAAACTAATTATAGTTTGGGTTGCAGAAAATACTTCTTTCATGCAGAAAGCTACACTAGTGACTTGTCTCTTGTATCACTTTAATGCCATGATTGCAAATGTGTCCTCACCTACCCTACATATACAACTGTGAAGATTCAGTGGACATGGCAGCTGATAAAAGAGCAAAGGACTTGTGTCCAAATCTTGCTCTTGAGTTTCCTGAGACACAAGATCTGGTTAAGTCACTCCCTCTTTGATTTTCAATTTATGCATCTGCCCTACCTAATTCAAAAGGCTTTAGTGCAGATGGATGGTGGAAACCATATGACAGTGTACACAGTACAAAAACCTCACAAGCCACATGACTACTCTTTCACTTTTTTAGGTCTTCTCAACTGTGTGCATAGTAGAAGCCTGTGCTGTGTGTGTAATGGAGGAATCCTGCGCTGTGTGTGTACTGGAGGAATCCTGCGCTGTGTGTGTACTGGAGGAATCCTGCGCTGTGTGTGTACTGGAGGAATCCTGTGCTGTGTGTGTACTGGAGGAATCCTGTGCTGTGTGTGTACTGGAGGATTCCTGTGCTGTGTGTGTACTGGAGGAATCCTGCGCTGTGTGTGTACTGGAAGAAGCCTATGCTGTGTGTGTATTGGAGGAAGCCCGTGCTGAATTGATCTTGTCTGAAACTTCTTCCCATAAACAAGTTAATTTTAGGCAGAGAAAGGGAAGCCTTGCTAACCTCACTGCTCTGATTCAGCTCAGGCCAAGTCTGGTTCAGCGATGGCATCGATGGTGACTTGCTTGGAGGTGCTTCTGCAGGAGAGCCTGAATAACCTACCTCACCCGGCTGGTCCCCAACATCTGCAATTTAGATACAAAAAATTCTCATCAACAACATATATTAGTTTGGATGATTTATTTATGAGTAGCTAACAGATAATTTTGCATAAGTGGTAATTTATACTCTCATTTTCCTTTCCCAAAGCAGATACTTCAGCAGACAATACTTACATTATTTATAGTCTATATGACATCATGGCTTCCTAACTTTCCATGAAAAGAAAGTCAAATTAGAAATAAACAGAAAAAACAATGTTAGGTAACAATGCAGAAGGCTGCAGACTGTTCTCTGACAGCAGGGGAGTCCTGTCAGCTTCCCACAGTGCACCCCTGCAGCACACCTCAGTCAGGAGAATGAAAGATCCCAAATTCTGCTCTGGTGAGTATGGGATACTCTAATCCCCAGAGGGGCACTGCCCTGTGTGTCTGCAGTCAAGGCTTGTGATGTCTCATATAAATAAACATAAAGTCAGCCTTCCCCAACACAAATGCTTTCGAGCAAATAAAATTCATTCGTTTTCCCTTGAAATTATTTTGAAAACTGCTGATTCGCTAACATTTTCTCTACAAACCTTCCTGTTATCATAAAACTATACCCCAAAATGATGCTATCCATGAGAAAACAGTGAGTCAGTGAGTCAAGTCAGGCGAAATGTAGGACTTTGTATTTTTGCATTTATCTTAGTTATTAATTAATTATTTATTTTTTGCTTGGGCTCAAACTCGGGGCTGTGTGTGTAAATACATGCTCTTCCTACCACTGAGCTATTGCTGGGCCTGTGAAACCTAGACTTTTCCCATTTCATTATGACACTGATGTTTCTAGACTGAAGTGAGAGAAAAATCTATGCTAAGATTTCAAAATAGTCTTTAAGCATGTTGAGATACCATATTCTACTTTGAATTTGATTTAAGTCTTAAAGTATCTCTAAAATTATACTTTAAACAGAAGGAATTTCAATGACAACTAAATCTCAATTTTATAAGTTTTACAGAGCTTTGAATGCAAACCCCTATCAACAGGGACTACATAATAAAATATAATTCTACCATCTGTTCATTTGACTATGGGAGAATTGAAGAAAACTGCTCTTGAGTTTTTCCATCAAAATGAAAGACACTTGTTAACAAATGCTGGCATCTGGATTTCTAAACAGACAGCTATAAAATAAAACCTAGCAAGGTACAGTCCTCAACTTTCCACTCTAGTTAGAAGCCTTTCAGTCTCTGTGCCCAACACAGTATCTAATACAGAGATGCAAACAAATATGAGTTAAGGTTGCAGTTTGTGTTGTTTGCTTCCATTTTCTCAAAATCACTGATGGTTGCGGTTCAAAGTTCCCCTTCTTCCGTTCCGTTAGGGGTTCTCCATGTCCCATTCGCTCACCCTGAGATTCTCCTTTAATACGCCACACTCAGGTTCTACTTTATAGCCCAGCAACTGTGACTTTCCATTATAAGATCACGTGCTGGTTCTATCTTCTCAGTCCTAGGTGCTCTACAAGCAGTGTCAGGGCAGTCCAGAGCAGCACAATGGAGAGCACCAGACACCACTCTGTAAAGTTCTAAGTAAACTAGCGCAAAACTGTAAGTGTGAGCAGGAAGTTTAGGTTTCTGTGGGAACAAACATGATGGGTCCCTTCACCCTCCCTCATGACAATAAATAAAAAGTAGCCTAAGGAGGGAGATGCTGACTGTACATATGACAGTAACCAAAAGCCATGGTCCAGCTGGACGGTTAGGAAGGGTCTTTAGGAGACTCTCCTGAGAAGCTATTGGCAATTGGGACTTGTGGGAAAGGAAGGGTCAGTGTTCTTCAGGGATGCAGCCCCTGAGAGGCTGCCTATGCTCCAGCAGATGGCCCTACACGCATGCACATACAAGCAGCACTAAGCAGACCTGAGACTGGGAGGGAGAAGTAGGGATAGGAACTGGAGGGGATGAAATGGGGGTGGATTCAATCAAGACACATAATATACATGCCTGAAGTTCTCAAAAAAAAATTTAAAAACCTCATAATAAAGGCGGGGGGGGAATCAATTAAAAAATAGTACTGCCTACAGGAAGGTTAATTTCTAAATGAATCAATTTAAAGTCAGACTCTTATCATAATCAACATCATCTTAGGGCAACCCCAGGCATGACTTTTTAAGTCTCTCTTCTTGGGATGTCATGTTCCCATAAATTCAGGCCCATGTGCACTGTACTCTCACTTTAGGGTATTTACTACCTGTGATCGATTCTGAGAACTCATTTGACCCAGCACAAAGCTACAGTGGACCTAGCCCCTCTTGAAGTCAAAAATGAGAAAGCTAATTACTCAAATAATTATATCAGCACTTATTTTCCTAGAAAACTATGGGCCATGGGCTCCTTCTTGAACAACTCCACAAATGCTTCAAGGGTCTAACCTCAGAATTATTTGTGTAACGACATTAATTTACACTGTGTTGACACTGGCCCCAAGAGAGCAGGAGCAACAAAATGCAAAGGGGCCTCCTCATTAGCACAAAGCAAGAGAGGGAGCATAAAGTGTGCTTGCTAAGTTACTGTATTCTTCACTCCTTTTACATGTGCATGCATTCATTCATATGCAAGTGAATTTTAATATGAACAAATGAATGGCAAATGAGTAAAAAACTCACTGAAAATGTTAATTAGCGAAGAAGTTTGGATTAATTTTATTGAATTTTAGAGCTAAAACCACACCCTGTTATTAATACTCTGCATGGCAAAGTGGGGAGTATACAAACCATGCCTATTCCTTATCAAAGTACACTGACTGAGCCAAGGAAGCACCATGGAACACGGCTGACAGCAGAATGGATGACATTTTCATAGAACACTGTCATTCTTCCTTTTTTGGAATGAACTGCTGACAAATCATAATTCTTTAGACCTGATTAAGCAGGTATGTTTTTAAAAATCAACTTCCAAGCAAACACTACAATTCTGAGAACTATGCGTACATGTCCATAAGCTTCGGGGCGCCCCAGAACTTACCAACGTCTCCAGCAAGAAGGCTGTGATATTAACAAATGTGTTTTCAGATACAGTGAATATCCCAACATCTGAAAGCTCTGTCTGACTCAATGAAGTGGACGGTTACAAGTAACCATTATATTGTATACAAGATCATGTATCCATAAAGGGCTTGCTCAAATACAAGACAGACAAATGGTTTGTAATGTTATGATGCAAAACAAAACAAAATTTTAATTTCAGCTTTCACAATTCAACTAACTTTTAAGCAACTACATCTGGGTTTAATATGGTGCCAAAGATTATCCACAATACCTGGAAAGATTACACAGTAGTCTCTCCATCTGCTATGTAAGACTAGATTTTCTGTGTGCTTTGTGACTTGTCAAACTTTGTTTATTTGTCCCAATAAGCCAGACAGTAAACATCTGCAACTCTGTAGACTATTATTGCAACTACTCAATTCTGCCACTATACTACAGTGGCTACCACAGGCAATTTGTAAGAAAGCATGCTGGCTATATGACCCAATTCAGTTTTATTGATGAGCATTAAATTTGAATTTCGTTGAATTTTCATGTATAATAAAATCTTCTTTTCTGATTTTCTAATGATAAAAATACTGTAGAGTTTGGAGCCATAACAGTTTGTAGAGATCTTGCTAGAAGTTCTGGGCTCATCTCTCATCCCTGCATAAACCAATTGGGTGTGGTGGCACATGCCTACAATTTAGTAGACAGGAGGTGGAGGCAGGAGGATCAGAAGTTTAAAATTAATCTTCTACTACACAATTAGTTAGAGCCTAGCTTGGGATATATAAGACTCTGCCTTTAAAAATCAAATCAAACCAAACAAAACCAAAAACTACCCTGGGCTAGGAGTGCCCTGCCCTGAGTGGTAGAACACTTGCTAGCATGAGTAAACCACCAGGCTTGATCCCCAGCACCATCTGATGCAACAACAACCACCAAACACACACAGAGCAGCATTCTTGGTTTGTAGACTATTCAGAGTCAGGCAGCAAGCTGTACTTGGTTTGTGGGGTTTAGCCTTTTGGACTCCTAATTTACCTTGAATAAATAATAAACCCAACAGACTGAATGAAGAAAGAAATCCAATAAGCTGGCTGATGCCCACTGTCAGTTATTACAGAAATTTGCAAAAGGAAAAACAATGACATCTTTTTCATAAATGTCATATTTTAGAAAATATTTTCATAAAATATTTATGTTGACATGTAAAAAGTTTATTGGTGTTATTTTTAAATGAAGTCACAAGTATTTTTAAAACATGGGTTCTGGGGAAGAAACAAAGGAAAAATAAATTATAGTTATTAAGTAATTATTTAATTCACATAATAAAGGCTCTTGGAGTCCATAGTTTTTGAGAATATTCAAAGGTTTAAGATAAGTAAGTTGAAAAGGTGCTGTCCGAGGAAACCAAATAATTATTGCTGGGATAAACGGGCAAAACTGTCCCCTTGCTTCTTCCCCATGCTATTCACATAACAACAAATGGCACAGAAAGAAAAGACTCATGTTCTGGAAACCTTCAAGTGTCTGAGAAGCTCTGGAAATCAACAGCAACTTCTTCAGCTCTGGTCCCTGTGATACTCAGTGCACAGCATCCTGCCCATCCACAATGTCACGCCTCAAGACTCCAGCCTTCTAGAGAAAGGAGGGTAATTTTACTCTTACCTGCCAGAGTGTTCCAGCAAGAGAGTAAAACACTGTCAACTTGCCTCCCTCCTGAAAGTTCTATGCCCCCAACAGTATCACAGTTGCTGTAGGTAGAAACAACTGGGGGGAACTTCAATAATGAATTTTCAAAACAAAGATAAAGCTGGGGGGTGGTGATGCACGCCTTTAATCCCAGCATTTGGGAAGCAGAGGCAGGAGGATCTCTGTGAGTTCAAGGCCAGCCTGGTCTACAAGAGCAAGTTCCAGACAGACCAGGCTCCAAAACTACAGAGAAACCCTGTCTCAAAAAAAAAAAACAAAACAAAGATAAATGTTGAAGTATGCTCACTGTAATGTTGCTTTAAATGCAAACTGAAAAGAAATATAAAAATTCATCAATAGGTAACTGGTAAAGGCACATCCATATTATGGAATATGCTCTATGAAAAAGAATCTACTAGCTAGCACTGCATGTCATGAAGTACCAAGGTATCTGTCTGATATTATAAGGGGAAAACTAGGGATATACTGTATGATTGGATTTGTATACAAACTGATCTCTCCGTTTGTATGCCATTATGTTAAAAATTCTGGAAGAATACAAAAAGAAACAATGCTTAATTTGGTCAATATAATCTCAAATTTGAATTTATATGGATTTTTAGTGAACTACTCATGAAATGTTCAGTACCTTCTCTTCCTTATTTTAAAAAGAATTCACAAAGAAGTCCTAGTTAGAGTCCAGGGGCTTTATGCCATACCCGAGAACGACAGAGAAGCACACACCCAGTTCTACAGCACAATGGAGAAGGAAACAGAAGGGGTCACCCCTTTCTCTTTTCTCAGCACCATATGAGCAGTGTGTTGTGAAGTCAGAATACAGTTGGAATCCACTTGCTCTGAAACAGTCATTTCAAAAATATGACCAATGACTTACATATTCAATTTGTGACCCGCTAGACACTGACATATAACCAACAAGAAGCTTCTAGTCAAATGCGCTGAGAGGCACAGACGTGTCAAATAACCTCAAAAGCATGTAAAATTCCAACTGCCTAGTCAAAATAAGTCACTGGACTGACTACCATGATCATGCTGGCTTTATTTTGGAAATTCAGGGTTCATCCAACATATGTAAGTAAGTAAATACAGAAAATCATATAAATGACTTAAGACAAAAATCACATGATTATCAATAGATGCAGAAAAGGCCTTTGACAAAATCCAACATGTGTTCATGATAGAAGTTTTAAAGAAAGTAGGTCTAGAGGGAACATACCTCAACCTAATAAAGACTACATATGAGAACTCCAGAGCCAACATTATCTTAAATGGAGAAAAACTTGAAGCAATCCTATTAAGGAATAAGAAAGGACTGCCCACTATCCCCTCTCCTTTTCAATAGTCCTGGAACCACTAGCTGAAGCCACATGGAAAGAGAAGGAAATTAAAGGGCTCTAAACAGGAAAATAACTCGTCAAATTATCCTCATCTGCAGATGATATACCATACATAAGAGATTCCAAAACTTCCACCAGAAAAACTTGTTCAACAAAATAGCAGCGCACAAAAATCAGTAGTCTTTCTATACATCAACAACAAACACTGAGAAAGAGAATGGACACACACTCATTTACAACAGTGTCAAAGACAAGAAAATACTGTGGAGTATACGGCTAACCAAGGAGAGGAAAGCCCTCTACAATAAAAACTTCCTTCCTGAAGAAAGAGATTGAGAAAGACACTAGAAACAGGAAAGACTCCTCATATTCATGGGTCAGTAGAACTAACAGTGTGAGAATGACCATCCTACCAAATGCAATTTACAGGCTTAATGTAATCTCAACCAAAATACCAGAGAATTCTTCATTTAAAAAGAAAAAAAAAATAATTTTTTTTTTCAGAAATCAGAGAAGACTGGGTTCGAATTTACCCAAGAGAACAGTTGTCTGGAGGAAAGCGACTGTGTATGTGATTGCTTCTGTGTGACAGATACAAGAGGCAGACCATGGACATATGCCCCTAGGCTAGCAAATGGCTACTAAAGTGTTAAATTCTGCTAGAATTCCCCTCTTTAAAGTATGACCTTTGGTCGGCATACCTGAAAGAAAGCTTGGACAAGAGCACTGAAGACAATGAACAGCTTTACAATTGGGTTCATTGGGAATATGACTGCCCACTGTCTTTCCTCCACTCAGAAGGAAATTATATTCAACAATTATAGTCTCTCTCCTTTTGAAGAAAGATACCAGTAAATAGGCATCTACTTTTTCTACAATTTGTTAATGATTACATATATATCATAATACACAATAGTATTAATCTAAGATCGAATTCAAAATTTCCAGATTTCTCAAGTCTTTAAAATAACCCAATATGTTTATTAATTACGGTAAAAGCCTGATGAGCCAGACTGACTGGGAAAGCGCATGGCACTCGCCATTACTTCCTTTAGACAGTGCCCATGCAGTTATAAATAGTGGGACAGCAAGCAGCAGATTCTCCTCCAGTCTTATCCTCCCACGGGTGCAAAGAAAGCTTTTCTGTTTACTTTTCTCACTTTACCTTGGGACACGGTCTAATCCTGGAGCCCAAGCTGGCTGGGAACTTGCAGAAATCTTCCTGTCACGGCTTCCCAGAGGCTGGGATTCCAAGTGTGACACACCATGTCCAGCCTTCTGGACATATATTAAAGCTGAATACCTAATAATCCAAATTCAGTCTATCCATTGTAGCCTGACAAATCGTACACTTTTATTTACTTCTTTTTTTTTTTTTTTTTTAAAACCAGGGTCTCAGTATGAAGCTCTGGCCAGCCTGGAACTTGATATGTAGACCACGCTGGCCTCAAACTCAGAAAGATCTGCCTTTGCTGAGATTAAAGTTGTATATCACTATGCTTAGCCAAATGTGTGCTCTTGATAAAAATGTTTACACTATTAAACTTCATTTTAACATCTATCTTAATTTCCTTTACAAAATGAAGTATTAGGTTCATCTAAGCCAGTAGTTCTTAACCTGTGATCATGACCCTTGACAAAACTCTATCTCCAAAATTATTCATGTTACAGTTCATAACAGTAGCAAAATTACAGTTATTAAGTAGCAACAAAAATAATTTTATGGTTGGTGGCCAGCCCAGCATGAGGAGCTATGTTTATTAAGGTCTCAGCATCAGGAAGGCGAGCAGCACTGACTAAGCAGTTCTCTGTGGCTGCCAGTCTTTCTCACCTGCTGAATCTTCCAAATCAATCAGCTTGGGCATCAGGCTTTCAGGAAGTTTTTCTGGTAAGTCATAGCCATTCTTCCTAGCAACCACCAGATGAAAAGCAGCACAAAACTCATCCAGTGTCAAGGCGCCATCTTTATCGAAGTCTGAGAGTTCCCTGGAAGACAAGCCTGTTATCACCACACTTTGCTTTGGAGCCCCTCATTTATTGAAAAAAAAAAAAAGTAGACAAAAATTTCTCCCACAAGGAAGTAAAAAATAAAATAAAATAAAATCCCATAAATGGAAAGAGGTGTAAGAAAGCAAATAACAAACTGTAGCTCAGAACCAAGCAATCAGCATCTGAGTGCTCATGGTATGATCCTGTCAACGTGCCTGCACGCTCGGCATTCTCAGAGTACAACAGGAAAAAGAGTCTCCAAAATTAAAGTCACCAAAATATTACCTTTAACTCCCAATGCACTTTAGTAAGAGTTTAGTTCAAGTGAGATAGATAAAATAAACCCCAAGAAATTATTTTAGATTCTGTTTTTATTATCAAAGTTCAACAGTTTTACACTTTCAGGAAACAGGTTAAAGTTTAATAGAAAAATATGGCCACTGCTCTGCTGTCTTTGCCCCCTACATTGAACTCATGTGCATGTGCTCTATTTTTTGAGACAAAGTCTTACTATATAGCTCAAGCTGACCGTAAACTCATAACCCACCCATCTCGGCCTCTTGAAAGCTGTGATTTCTCAGGAAAGAATAATGATATAAGGTAGAAATAATGTTTATGTGATCATTCAATTTTTAAAAGTTATCTGAGGTTATAATTTGTGTTCTAAGGACTAATTCCAATTATGTGGCATCTATCTTGAGAATCTTAATCTATGTATAACACGAGAGCTAAGCACTATTCCTATGTTTTTGGCTAGATATATATAAACTTCATAAAAACCAGGAAAAATCAACAGACATGATAGCAACCTTTTCTGCACTCAGTACACTAGCAACAGGGGGCAGTCAACACAGCTTTAGTTCTAAGTCACAAGAATGTCTTTAACTAGCCTTGTTTATTTCTCTCCTAGAAAGAGAGGCTCACTGGCCTCGGACACACTGAGTTCCCCACCAGTACCCAAGGCGGTCTAGTCCTAGTTTTAAGGCGCTAGAAATTCTTTGGAAACAACCCACATGAAGTAATAGATTACACTTACCAAATATGAGAAAGTTCAAGAATAGGAAGTTTTGATTTTGTAAAAAATTCTTTAGCTGCAGATCCTGAAATATTAAAACAGTTTTATTTAATGTTATTCTGAACACAGACTTGAGAAGGTAACAGTCTTAGACTAGGGAAAAGGTAACATCATAATGTGAAAATGTCATGTTTTTGTTTCCCAGTAACTAGAAAGTCCTTTTAGACAAATAATGTGAGCAATAATTAAAATCTAGGATCAACAAAACAACGTCTGAAATAATGAAACAGAGACTTTGTCCTGGCCCCCCTAGAAGAACTTCTGTCGTCTGCGACTCACCTGGAATAAATCCGTTCAGGTCAGGCTGAATGGTTGTAAACTGATTTACATAATACTGTCTCTGTTCGTCTGTGATTTTCCAGGGGTCGTCACAACTACTGGACTGCCTACGAATCTCATTGGCAGTTGTAGCTGAGGCTACAGTTCGTACTGTTGTCTGGTCCTGCAATGAAACATTGTTTCCTCAGTACAGCATCTATCTAAATGCTTACATGGACCAAGATTGCTAGGTGCTTTCCCATGAAAGTAAAATTTACCTTTTTGAGGATATTTAAAAGAAGTCATCAGCAAACCACATATTGTTATTGTCAGGTTACTGGATATGTTTTCGCACAGTGTGTATATAAACACGTAGGATGACAGCATTTATGTAAGCAACAGAAAGTTATGAAAAATGTGCTAAGAAAGCCAAGCGAATATATTCCCAGATGTAGAAATCTTTTAAAACTTCACTAGGGAATTAGAAACAGAAATAAAACCAGCCAGAACTTAGTGAGACACTCCATGGGTAACAGACTTGAAGAAACAGCACAGAGCAGAGTTCTCATTTTTTTTTTTTTTTAGGTAAGAGTGTACTTGCATTTGTAAAATCTATAATAGCAAAATATAAAAACAATGACTGCAGCGACTTTAGAATGAAGCAAATAAAAATGCAATTCCAATAAAATGTCACACCTGGACAGAAGCAGGATGCATGGTTAAAAGAGTACTGGTTGGTGGAGTATCTGCAAAACTGACCCAGTTTTCTTGAGGTGGAGGGGGGGAGTGCCCAGACCACACCGCATCACCAGCAGAAGAGCCTAAAAGGAGAACGGATGACCACGCTGACTCATGTTTAAAGAGACAAGAATTTACCAGGTTGACTCACATATCACAACGGACTATCATGTATGCATTGTGATAGTCTCCCTCTTTCTCTATATCATTGTAAAGAAATGGAATCCTTGCTGTTCAATTAAAAATGTCTCATTTAAAGCTTTTTATTATTTTGTGTTTTCCTTGTCAATATTAAAATCCCTATACATCCAAGACTGTAGGAAATAATTATTCATTGTACCACCAGGATACGTGGCACCCATAAACTTTTGCCTAAACATCACAGATGTAACTACTACTTTCCAAAGCAGTTTGCATCTGCCTACAAACTTCCTAATTGGTTTTGCTTTTATTTACCTTAATTTATAAGGAAAAATGATTTGGGGATAATTCTTAGAGGAATGCTATTGATTTCCTTTAATTTACAAAATTAAAAACAGTATTTCTAAAGAATTTTAAAATACCTGATTGTGAGTCACCAAAAGGTGACCAGAACGGCCCAGGTCCTGTGAGAGGTCTCTCACTATTTCCCCCACTGGGATGGCGGGTATGTTTCCTCCAAGTGTGTGGAGAAGTTGGTGGGGATTGCTGGGGTGAAACTACTGGAGATGCAGGGTCCTAGGGAAAAATGTTCTTTAAAAATTTTCATTTTGAGGTGACATTTTAATTAACAAATACAAACAGGTGTTTTTTAAGTAACCCCCTCCCAGGACACTGGCTGAAGACATTTCCAAGCATGTGCCTACCTGCTGATCTGCAGGTGGACGAGGCTGAACTGCATCATGGCTCCCAGGCCCCTTCTTAACTTGCCCCCTGCCAGGAGGAGGAGGAATCACACCAGAGTAAGAGCCCTGGCTTTCAGAGTCCGAAGAGTAGGAGGCTGCGTGGCGAGATTCTTGTTCATTCTTTGAAGCCACAAATCGTGGAAGAGGAAGATCCTTTACTGTTAACCACAAAAATGATGACACATTCAGTACTTCTTACCTGAAATACTTGGGAACAAAAAGTGTTCAAACTTCAGAGTTTATGGAAAGTCTGCTTATTTGTATGGTTTTGATAAGCTGGCATCTCATAAAAACCCCAATCAGAGATGGTATAAACCTTTTGAGCATAATGTTAGTGCTCAAGATATTGTGAATTTTAGATTTTCCCATTAGGTATGTTCAACCTGTATTATTTCAAATAGAAAGGACACCCATATGAAAAGATGAAATAGGAGGTGAACTAGATATTAACTACCACCATTAAATTTAGACCATTCTCTTTCTTGGGACAATTTAGGAAGAATCTTACCAAAGACATGATAAAACAAAAATATTCTTTGATGGGTGGCAAGCAAGAGCTATGTAAATGTCTACTGTGTGTGTGATAACTGTGTGGATCCTGCAAAGTTCCTATTTACAAAGAACCTGAGGTTCTGAGATTGCTAAGTAGTGACAGGGTCACTCAGGATCACCCAGAACCATAGCCTAGGCTGCTTCTACTTGCACTAGGGGTTTTAAGTAAGATGTTAGAGCCCTGACTGAAGGATAGGCTGTTCCCCGAAGTCTGAGACTAGCTTAATTTAGAAAGAAATTCCTTGTGTGCCCAGCATGCCCAGCTGAGTACATGGTTTTCTATCTACCCATTTCAGTCTGGCTTATTTCCTATTTCCTATTGCCAATATTCTCCATTAGTTTTTTGCTGGTAGAGACAGGGTTTCTCTGGGCAGCCCTGGCTGTCCTGGAACTCATTCTGCAGACCAGGTTGGTCTCAAATTCAGAGATCCTCTTGCCTCTGCCTTCTTAGCACTAGGATTAAAGGTGTGCACCACCACTGCCTTTTATCTGCCAGGGCTCTCCATCAATTTTGGACAGAGGATAAAAAACTGACACTGTGTTTCAGGTTAACCATAACTCATAATTTAGAGCAATACAACTACAGAACCATTTTCAAAGTAAGGTGTACTTTTGGCCAATACAATTAGCTTCATCTCTATTTTATTTTATTGAGACAGGGTCTTACTATGTAGTCTTGGTGGGCTGGAACTTGCTAAGCAGACCAGGCCGGCTTCAAAACCTCAGAGATCTGCCTGCCTCTGCTAGGATTAAAGATGTGTGTCCCTCACGCTTGGCATGGCTTTGCTTCTCTATAGATCCCCAACCTGAAGGAATAAAACTGCTAAGCCTATCTAGTAAGGATATAAAGAACCCACAATTCTCTGAGAACTTAAGCTTTCAGCAGAAGAGTGGGTGACAGCCAGAGGACGGACCACAGTGAGAACTTCCAGGTGACAGGAGACTAAGCTAATACTTCAAACAGTATCCATTTTATTAGGCCTGTGGGCAAGCACCTGTAATCTTAGCGTACAGGCATTCCAGGGCCTGAGTTTGAGGCTGGCCCAGGCTACACAGGGAGACTGAAATATCTGAATATTGCAGAAATTCATACTTTCTCATTTCCCCTTTCTCATAAAAAGTTTGAAACTACACTTAAGCATCTCTCTTTATAAAGTGTATATTTTCTTTTATATCAACAAGTCTCTAATAAAAGAAAAAATGAATTATCTGAGGCAAACATTGTAAAGTGAGCAAATGAAGTTTCAGTTTACTGATACTTTAATATTATCTCTATTAACTAGAAAGGGTTTTTTTTGTAGATTTGTTCTCTTATTCACCCCCATGTGTGTATGAGCAATCATGTGAATGCATGTGCATGAGCACCATGATATACATGTGGAGAGGTCAAAGGACACTTCGTGAAGTCCATTCTTTCCTTCTACCACATGGGCCCAATAGCTTCAAACAGGCTGCCAACACCTTACTGGCGAATAAGCCATCTTGCCAACTCTAACCAGAGCTTGTTCTAAGGTTAGAATGGAACCTCTTCCCAAACAAAACACCAGCAAATATAAGATACGAAAAGAAGCTAGTCTGAGTGGCTCAGTCCTATAATTCCAGCTACTTGGGACATTGAGACAGGAGAGTAGCAAACTCAAGGCCAGCCTAAGTTACAGAATAAAATCAAGGCCAGCCTGGGAAACTTAGTGAGAACTTGTATCAAAATAAAATGAGGACTAGGGTCATTGCCCACTGAGAAAACACTTGACTAGCATGGATAAGGCCCTACACTCATCCCCCACCCCATACATACATTCTAAAAACCACAATAGAAAAGAATAAAATAAGGAAGGTATATATAGAGGTCACTATCATTTACCTTTATAAAAGTATTTGCCTAAATTCTTTCTAGGCGAGTTTTAATGAACTCTAAAAACAGTCATTTTACCAATGTCATCAAATACATATTAAACAGGAGGCTGGAAGATGGAGGAGGCTGGAGATTGCTTGGCAGTTAAGAGTACTTGTTACTCTTGCAGAAGACCCTGGTTCAATTCCTAGCACCCACATGGTGGCTTACAACTGTCCTTAACTCCAATTCTAGAGGATCCAATGCCCTCTTTCGACCTCCACAGGCACCAGGCACACACATGTTCATGGACATACAAGTAGGTCAAGCATTCATACACACAAATAAAATTAAAACTTAAAAAGCACAGCATTCATTAGGAAGTTAAGCATATTCTTCAGCGTAACACATAGGATAGACATGTTTTTCTAATATTCTCACATATCAACAAGTGACAATTAGGTCATGACACTTCAAAGTCACAAGGGCCATTATAATATTAGAAAAACTCAAAGGTACACTGACTTTGGCTTCATTTGTAATTAGAAGACTATCTTCATTTTTGTACCTTAAGTATGTCACATTTACCTGTGTTTATACTTTCCACTCTTAATGGGAAACCAGACTGGGCAACAGCTACAAGTTTCAAAGCGATGTAGAACTGACTTCTTCCAAAGTAACCAAGTCTTGTTGCACCACAAAGCTCCATGATCTACAAGAGAATACAGTATTAACATTAAGATTTATGACAAAGATTCTTCATCCAACAATAAATAATTATCCAACTTGCTTCTAATGATCTGGAATATTTTACTATCTCAAGTAACAACCAGTTCCTTCAAGTTTCATGTTCATGTTTAAAAACAATAGGCATTGATTTTATAAATAAGGTCAAAAATTGTTCACAATGTTATTATAATTATTGTTTTCCCAGAGCTGGATGTGGGCACTGCAAGCCTGTAATCCCAGCATTTGAAAGGTGTGGGCAAGAGAACCAAGAGTTAAAGGTCCTACTTAGCCGTGCAGTGAGTTTCAGGTCAGCCTAGGCTACGTTGAGTTCCTATCTTAAAGTACCAAAGGAAAATAACCATTTATCCTTCAGAGTTGTGTTTAAAGAAACAGCACACCATCTACACTTTTATCATAAGTAATACAAAATAGGCTAGTATGTGGTCATTTAAAGTTATAGTCATAACAGACCTAACCTGAGGGGCATTGCTAAAGATACACGCAAGGGAAAGTCCTGCTACATGGTCTAACTACCTAAGAATGAATTTGGAAACCTGCCAACTGCCGAAGTCTGTCAACTAGTCTGTTAGTTGAGATTAAGAGTTAATTTTCTTACATTTTTGGTTGTGACCCTAGCCTTTAATGGCTGAGCCATCTCTACAGAATGGGAAAAGATCTTCACCAACCCCACGTAAGACAGAGGTCTGATCTCCAAAATATACAAAGAAATCAAGAAATTGATCATCAAAACAACACATTATCCAATAAAAAAATGGAGTACAGACCTAAACAGAGAACTCTGAACAGTGGAATCTAAAATGCCTGAAAGACACTTAAGGAAATGTTCAACATCCTTAGTCATCAGAAAAATACAAATCAAAACAACTCGGAGATTCCATCTTACACCTGTAAGAATGGCCAAGGTCAAAAACACTGATGACAACTTATGCTGGAGAGGTTGTGGGGTAAAGGGAATACTCCTGCTTTACTGGTGGGAGTGCAAGCTGGTACAGCCCCTTTGGATGTCAGTGTGGCGATTTCTCAGAAAATTAGGAAACAACCTTCCTCAAGACCAAGAAATACCACTTTTGGGTCTATATCCAAAGGATGCTCAATCGTGCCACAAGGACATGTGCTCAACTATGTTCATAGCAGCTTTGTTTGTCATAGCCACAACCTGGAAACAACCTAAATGCCCCTCAACCAAAGAATGGATAAGGAAAATGTGATACATTTACACAATGGAGTACTACACAGCAGAAAAAAAATGACATTTTGAAATTTGCAGGCAAATGGATGGAGCTAGAAAACATCATTATGAGTGAGGTAACCCGGACCTAGAAAGACAATTATCACATGTATTCACTCATAAGTGTTTTTTAAACATAAAGCAAAGAAAACCAGCCTACAAACCACAATCCCAGAGAACTTAGACCACAATGAGGACCCTAAGAGAGACATACATGGATCTAATCTACATGGGAAGTAGAAAAAGACAAGATCTCCTGAGTAAATTGGGAGCATGGGGACCTTGGGAGAGGGTTGAAGGGAAGGGGAGAGGCAGGGAAGGGAGCAGAGAAAAACGTACAGCTCAATAAAAATTAATAAAATTAAAAAAGAGTTAATTTTCCTTTTTCTGATTTTCTTAATTGTATTTAATAGGACCACACTACTTTTCTTTAAGACATGAAAGTGGCCAAAGATCTGAGTTGATTGCTGTAGTTATTCAACTACAGGTAAGGAAATTTCACATTATGAGATGAAATCATGGCTCAAGAAGATGAAGTGGGTCTAACATGCAGACCAAATGAACTCATCTTAAAACAAGCACGAGTATCTTGTCACATCTTCCCCACTAGTATGAACTCCTTTGTGTTTAACCATTTTCTGATACTTGAAACATTCAAAAGAAGGTAAGATGTAGAGACATTGTGCTATTAAGTCTGAAGAAAGTGTTTACAGAACTGTAAAAAAAGAACTTTTAATACAACTTGGTCTACAAACTGAGTTCCAGGATAGCTAGGGCTCTTGCACATAGAAACCCTGTCTCAGAAAACGAAAACCAAAACAACAAAAAAACATTAATGGATAAGTAAGATCACATTAATAACTATTTGTTTACATGAAATGAAAGAGGAAAAAAGTTATGTTTGGTGAGTCATTAACACTGGGGAAAAATTCTTAGTTCTGCCACTAAGGGGCATGTGCTCCTGAGGAAATGTAAATGTGCGAAGGAAATTTAGAGCACCAGGTGAAACCACTAGAAAACTGAGGAAATGCACAATTACAGGGATCGCAGGTGTCCACAGGGATGTCCCCAGCTGGGTGGGTACTTGGGCAGCAGAGGAGAGGGTGCCTGAACTAGCCTTGTCCCATAGTCACACTGATGAATATCTTGATCACCACCATAGAGATTTCATCTGATGGACGGAGATAGAGACAGAGACCCACATTCACATCAGAGCAATGGACTGAGCTTCCAAGGTCCAGTTGAAGAGCAGAAGGAAGGAGAAGATGAGCAAGGAAGTCAGGACCGCAAGGGGTTGGTCCACCCACTGAGACAGTGTGCCTGATCTAATGGGAGCTCACCAAATCCAGATGGACTGGGACTGAACGAGCATATGATCAAACTGGACTCTCCGAATGTGGCTGCCAATGGGGGCAGACTGAGAAGCCATCAACAATGACACTAGGACCTATCTCTTCTGCATGTATTATCCTTTTGGGAACCTAGTCTATTTGGATGTACACCTTCCTAGGCTGGGATGGAGGGGGAGGGCCTTGGACTTCACACAGGGCAGGGTACCATGCCCTCTTTTAAGGAAGCAGGGGGAGGGAGGAGGGGCTGGGGGGAGCGGAAGGAGACTGGGAGAAGGGGAGGAAATGTAAATTTTTTTTGAATGGAAACAAATAAAAGAATATGGAAAAAAACAAAGGAAAGCTACATTTGTAGTGTAATTATTGTCCTAATTCACTCCTTTTCACCTAAGGCCTCTTTGGAAATCATTACACATCTTAGGTCATTCTGTTTATAAAGCAAATGATTTAAAATATTCCAGTTAATGTCAGATAAAAGAAAGACCTAAAAAGATCACAGTCATGATCACAGTCTGATGCCAAGGGCTGTTAGACATCAGAAGAGTTCAAGGAAGCCAGGATCTTAAAGGAGGGGGACAGCAGAACACTGGGACTGGAACACAAAGGAGGAGTAATGGGGAGTAGGTTTATGTTTATATAGGGAAAGGGGTGGAAGGGGAGGGCAGAAAGGGGTATAACTAATGGTAAGGATATCTGAAAAAGCCCTCTAGAAACCTACTATTTTTATCTCTCTCTCACTCACACACACACATATATTAATCCATATGAAAGAGTTTAATTGAAATAACCCTACCAAGGGGATCATATTTGTTCTAGAAGCAAATAAAAAGCTCAGTGTTGTGTGTTGATTACCTCTCCTGTAGTTGGAGGTAAGAGGTATCCAAGAGACCACCCCCCCAAAAAAAAACAATATAGGCTATTACTTCTGATTGCCCCAGAACTTGACGGTAAGCCCTACTGCTGAAACCCACCCCCCATACAATGGTCACAGGACAAATAGAGATCAAGTCAGTGCTGACAGAAAGCTTCCTTTTTGCTGGCTAGCTCTCACAGTGCTGGAAGATGTTATGCAGGGTAGTGGCAGGGAAACTTGTCAACAGTCTTACCCAGATTGAATCCTGTGAGTTGTAGTAATGACCACAGTGGCAAGAAACGACCACAGTTGCAACAGTGTCATGAATGTTATATATTATGGGGTAACCAACTGCTTGCTGATCGAATTTAAGGCCCACTTCACAGGAGAAAACACATGCCTGATACTGTAAATCTGGGCAAGAACCCATGGTTGGGAGCTCACAGGCCCTAGGTATAAATCTATTATTATTTTGTTCAATGTTCATAGTATTAAAATGCCCTCCAAATTCATACTTTCTACCTGTAGATTAATGCAGCACTCAGACCTCGAGTTTCTCTGTGCAGTGACAGTCACAACAAGTCAAAAGGTGAAGAATACGTGGGGTACAGGACATCTATACCAAAGCCCCATGACACAAGAGGGGCAGTTTGAGCCAGAGGTCACAGAAGACTGGGGCCAGTCTTCCAGAAATGCCAGGACCATGGCCCTCAGCAAACCACAACAGCTGTGGCTGACGGAACAAGACCAAAGCAGTCAACATCCTAACATGGCGTCAGGGGCTCCATGAGCCCCATTCTTAACTGAGGACCTAAGGAGAACTGATGGATTCTGAAAGAGGGAGACAGCTTTAAGGGTTCATATTAGGTTGACCATGCACCACTGGATGGCCCCCATTCAGAAGTAAATGGAAACACAAATTATATATGATAGGTTATGGGGGGGGGCTGAATTTGGAAGAAATTAAAGAGGAGTTTGGAGTGAAAGACCAAAAAACATTGTATGAAATTCTCAATAAAAGTATTTATTTTTAAAAAGCCCCAAGTCCCACTTCTGTTCTCGTTTTCTCCACACACACCCCCTCATGGTTTTTTGAGAGAGGGTTTCTCTGTCTAACAGCCCTAGTTGTCCTGGAACTAGCTCTATTGACCAGGCTGGCCTCAAACTCAGAGATCCACCTGCCTCTGCCTCCTGAGTGCTGGGATTAAAGGCATGCACCACCACGGCCCAGTCTAATTTCTACTTATTAAAGATTACAACTGTTAGCTGCCTATGAACTTCCTAATTTATCCTTTCCTAATTTCCAACAGAGCAGTCTTCATTATTATTTCACTAAGTTTTATATTACAGTTATTGATCTCCAAACTGTTGTGCAATTAACTCATTCAATGATTATTTATTTAGCACCAATTATGTCTCGTTAAAACTACTGAGATTCCAACAGGAACAGAATGACAGACTAATTATGGAGGAGAGATGAGGGTGTGGTCGGGAGAGGAGATAGAGTATTAGTGAATGAAGCTGAAGACTCAGACAAATGCCACTCGCTACATATCACATGCCCAGTTTAAAGAAAAGCTCTTCTGGTCACAGAATATTATCATTTCCATACAGTTTATCATTTCTTCTGCTTTCCAGCTTTGGGGATTGTCATACTGAAAATTTAAGTCTGTCTAAACTAGAATTTGTTTTTGAAATGAAAAGCAAGTCACTCAATCCTCCTTTATAAAACTACCTGTTTATTGAAAAACTATCATTTCTGCAGTATCTTGAAAAGCCAAGTTGCATGTACTCTGGGCTGCATATACATGCTGGCCCTACACTGAGTATTTCAGTTTGAAAAGACAAGAATATAAGGGGCTTAGCCAAGTCCTCTGGGTTTTGTTTGTTTGTTTGATATTGACATTTATTTTCCTAAATAATCTTTAGAGTAATTTGAAAATCACTTGAGATTTTACTCAGGAAGGCAATATACTTATATAGCCTTGTTCCAAACCTGAATGTGACCACTGCTGCTATTGGTCTTTCCTGAGGTTCTGGCCAGCATCCTGCCACGGCAGTTTATGCTATTGAACTAGTTCCACTCTTAGGCAGTTCTTTTCTTGGGGGGGGGGAATCCTATTTTTAAATCTATAAAAAATAATCTTACCATGTGTATTTGGGGCAGAAAATTAAAAGATTGTTTTTCTTCTCTCATCTATTACATTATCAGATTTCCTAATATGGAACTATACCTGGATTATTAGAATGAGTTCCCTTTATTTGTGATATTTTCCAAATAATATTTATAAAATTATAATCACAATCTTAAACCTAAAAATAATGCACTATTTGGGCTTTTCAAAGTGTATATTCCACCTTTATAACTAACATAGCAAGACACGCTCTTTGCGCTCTGCACTATTTCAAACTGATCAGTATCAGGTGTGCCATGAAGAGGTCAAGAGTTCACCTATAATGTGCCCCAGCTGTTTCTGTGTTATTTTAAATAAGTGAGGTTTTTATTTTTAAGCTATTTGATCATTTCCTACAGAATCAATTATGACTTCCAATTTTTGCTATTTAGTAAATTCAGCATCATTCAAGGTAGTCTCATTTTTAAAATTTCTTCTCTAGAGTAATTTTAACCAAATACTAATTACACAAATTTGTGGGCAGTTCACTCTTCCTCCCGCGGCTGGTTACACAACCACAAGGAACACTTGGAATGCCTCTTAGGATATATACTCTCAGGTCCCTTCCGTTAGTTGTCAAGCTCTCTTGGGAAACCCAAGGGCAGGCAGAGGGTGTTGGTGTACCACTGATAGCTAAACTTTTAAGTTTTATTTTTTTAACACTGTAAAATTTGCATGATCACAGGAAAATAAATAAAAACTAAAAAATTCAAAGTTTCTACAATCCTCATCAGAACTGACCATTCTTGTCATATATTCTCCCAGTTTTTATTATATGTACATAAATGCACATATAAATAACATGTTTTACACACATACGGTCACAGTGTGTGGCTTTATCATGCATAACTCCAAGGGCTTTTACATCAGTACATAGGTCTCTGTGATAGTTGATGTTGAGTGTCAATGTACTAAGCTCTAGAATCACTGGGAGACAAGCCACTGGGTCTGCCTCTGAGGGATTATCTAGATTAGGCTAACTGAAGTGGGAAGACCACACTAGATGCAGGTGGCACCATTCTGTAAGCTGGGGTCCCAGACTGAATAAAAAGGAAAAAGTCAGCTGAGCAGACGCTAGCAAGATGGCTCAGTGGGTAAAGACATGGGTGGAAATAGAGAACTAGCTTCTGCAAACTGTTCTCTGATCTTCACACACATGCCGTTTATGCACACTTATATACATACACAAATAAATGCAATTTAAAATTAAACACACACGCATAACAATTGAATACTAGTGTTCAAAGTTTTGATTGACTATAATATCCTTCTAACCAGCCAGAATACTGGTTGTGTGGTCTGAGAGAAGAGAGAGAAGTCAGCGTTGGCTTCATGAAGGGCCAGTAACACAGACTAATCAGTAAACAAAGCCTGATGATCTGTGTTCGGACCCAACGACTTCCACAAGTCATCCTCTGATCTCCACGTGCTCATGTGCACATGCACACTCGAACACCAAATAAGTGTAAAAGAAAAATAAAGCATCACTCCTAAAACATAAAAGCTCTGTTCCATATTATTCACCCGAACGTCACTGATGTCAGGGTGGCAAAAGGTAAATAAAATTGACTTAGCTCATTTGAAGGTAGAGACAGAAGATCACTTTCATCACTCACACAGTACTTGAGCAAGTTATGTGACATTACTGTGCATCAGTGTGTGCAAATGTGAACTACGGAAGGTGATACACTGCCTCATTTGATTGCAGTGGACATTCAAGGAGACTGTCCTCAGGATCATTGCTTCTCACTTACAACCCTAGCCGTGTGAACTTCACAGTGGGTATTTCAGAGACTCAGTCTTGAAAACTGCATTTTCCTGAGAGCTCATGGCTTTACTTGCTAACAAACATGTGGTTTATTATAATTATGTGTATTCGGGTAATGAACTCAGGGCTTTGTGCACATTAAACACATACTTTATCACCAAGTTATATCCCCAGTTGGATTTTACTATAATTTTTGATGCGAAACCTTTTGAAATATATTTCCATTATCTTTTAAGTATTGTGAACTTGTGGCTTAGGCAACATAACAGTCCACTGTGATATAATAACCATATATTACAGGTCTTTAAGAAAGAGTGGCATGTTCTTCTCTCACACAGGGAATACACTGCTAAGAGTCTGTTTGCTTTGTCTCTGTATGGACTGGAGACGTCTCCCTTGTTGCCAAGTCTTCATTTCTCCGCTCTGTCAGCAGTCTCTAGTTATAATCCTGTACCTTGCATGCTACGAGGTTTAGTTTTAAAACCGCACAAAACAAGAATAGTTTTTTTAATAATAATTCCTCAAATTGTTCTCTGAGCAAAACATCTGTGTGGTGTTTTTATGCCTGTGTATACAAACACAAGGATGGGAGGGACTAGCATGCCTTGAGCACACACACTAGGCGAGTGTGAACAGTCTCGAGTTTCTATCCAGTCCTTTAAAATGATGTAGTAGTGGTTCTGGAGAGGTGGCTCAGCAATGAAGAGCTCTGACTGCTTCTCCTGTGATCCGAAGTTTGTCTCCCAGAATTCACATGGTGGCTTACAACTTGCCTGTAACTCCAGTTCCAGAGGATCTCATGCCCTCTTCTATCCTTCTTGAACACTGGGAATGCTCACGATACACAGATATACATGCAGACAAGCAAAACACCCACAACATAAAGTAAGGTAGAAAATACACCAGAGTGGAACTCATATGATAAATATACAGAGAAGGAAGAGCATCAGACTGACTTACTTGCCTAAGGCCAGAGGCCCAACAAAGGATAAAGCATAAATCAGATGTAAGCCTTTCTTCTAGCACTTCTGTTCTCATGATTGCATGATGATGTCATTCTTTTAAATGGCTGAAGAGTATTCTATTTCATATATGTGCCACTTTTTAAAAATCCATTATTAGGCTGGGTGGTGGTGGCTCACGCCTTTAATCCCAGCACTTGGGAGGAAGAGGCAGGCGGATCTCAGTGAGTTCGAGGCCAGCCTAGTCTATAAAGTGAGTTCCAGGACAGCCAAGGCTACACAGAGAAACCCTATCTTGAAGATTCCACTATTATTTGATAGACACTTCAGCTGTTTCCATTTCCTAACTATTAAGAATAATCTTTAATAAACATGAGAGTACAGAAGTCTTGCTGAAATACAATTTTCTGGATATATATCTAGTAGTGGGATTGTTCTGTATGTGTGGAAATGATCTTGTGTGTATGAGGGGGGTGGGAGGCAAAGGTCAACCTCAGGAGTCATTCCTCACTCACTGGAACTCTTACCAGCCTGTAGCTAACCAAGTGGATTAGGCTGACCAGCCAGGGGGCCCAGGAGTTTGTCCCCGTCTCCCCAGCACTGGGATTCTAAGTGCCTGCCACCACACCCAGATTTCCCCCAAAGGTCAAACCTAGGTCTTCATGATTACACAGCAAATACCTTACTCCCCAGCTCTCCACTCCCCTTTTTGAGATGGGACTTTGCTATACATCTCAAATGACTTTCATCTCACTGTCCAAGCCAGTCTGGCCTCAAGCTTGCAGCAATGACTCAGCCTGACTGCTAGGTTACAGGCTTGTGCTGGCATACATAGCCGTCCTGTTCTCCACCATGCACTAACTTACATTTGCACGAAGAGTAAGAAAGTCTCTCTTTCCTCCACACCTTTGCCAAAAACTAGACCCTTATGATGCCCATTTACAAAACCAAAACCAACCAAACAAACAAACAAAAAAAAACCAACCCCAAATGAATTCAATGTAAGAACAGAAATGGTGAAACTATTAGAAGAAAATGTGAAAATACTTGATGACATTGGAAGGGACAAGTACTTTGGAGGGCACTCACAACAGAGGGAACAAGAGCACAAACTGACAAATGAGACCATGTTAAACTAAGGGGCTTCTGCACAACAAACGAAACAATCAACAGTGAAGAGCCGACTCTCAGGATAGGAACATGTTTGTAGACATCTAAAACATATGAGACTTCTAAAACCTTCATGGCCAAAATCAACCTAACTAAAAGTTGATTAAAAAGACTTTGACAGATATTTCTCAAAGGAAGACATCCAAGTGACCATACTATCCAACACCCTGTAACAATCTGCCCATCCAGCTACGACCGAATGAATAGTCTATAATCTTTCGTTCTTTCTATTAGAGCTCCAACCTCTTCCATGTGTGGGATTCCCCTGTGTATGCTGTGATTACCATTAATGAATAAAAAAGCTGCTTTGGATCTATAGCAGGGCAGAAATTAGGTAGGGAAAACGAAGCGGAATGCTGGGAGAAAAGAGGGTGGAGTCAAGGAGAAGCCATGTAGCCCCTGCCGGAGACAGCCGCTGAGAACTTTACCCAGTAAGCCACAGCCACGTGGAGATACACAGATTCATGAAGATGGGTTAATTAAGATGTAAGAGTTAGTCAATAAGAAACTAGAGCTAATGGACCAAGCAGTGATTTAAATAATATAGTTTCTGTGTGATTATTTCGGTTCTGGGCGGCTTGGTCGAACAAGCGGAGAGCAGCTGGGAATCAACAAGCATCCTCCTCCTGTACTTCAATCTGAACTTCCTGTGTGAGTTATATAATTATATGAGCCCCCTACCCCCACACTACTTCGCTCTGACCTCCCTCACTCCACTGCTGTGTAGACACTGTGGTCTGGTGACACTGGAATGTAAAGCAACCTCTGGTACTTTCCACGCAATGGTTATATGTACTATGGATCACGCCTGTAATATATATTAAATTCATTAAAAGTTAAGCATTTTATGAAAACAAGCATTGTGTGCTCTTTCCAAAGTGGTCTGGATTACAAGTGATCGGGGTATTTTTTTCTTTTTGTTTCTGTTGGAAAGAGGCTGGCCTTGAACTCACAGGGCTCTGCCTGCCTCTGCCTCCTGTGTGCTGCGATTAAAGATGTGTGCCACCATGCCAGCTTGTGAACACTTCCATGTATGCTCTTCAGCACTGCAGTACATTACTGCAGAGGAAAAAGGGAAAATAAATAAAGGGAAAAGAAGAAAGGGGAAACACCAAGACCCATTCACTCTGAAGTGCCTTCCTTCTTCCTACTGTAGCAGTAGGTTTAGCTTTAAAGACATACTATTCCCTAATATTTTGGTTTTTATTTTTTAAATTCATTTTAACTAGCATAGGCCCCAGAGAGATAAATCAATAGTTAAGAACACTGGCTACTCTTTCAGAGGACCTGAGTTTAGTTAGTACACAAGCACCTCTAAATCCAGCTCCATGGGAGCAGATGCCCTCCTACACACACGACACACGCTCACAGACACGCAGACACATGACTAAAGCTAGAAGTAAATCTTAAAAGGCCTTGACCAGATCAACAACTCATTGCAATGAACACTTACAAGTAAACCTGAATGAACAAGGTGTACACTGGGTGGCGCACTGCAGCTCCCAGTGCCACTAGGATGAATAGAGAGGTGTTGGAGAGGTAGGAAAGATGGAGGAGTGAAGTAGATTTTTTGTTAGTTTTGTATTTAATTAATATTTTGAAAATTTTCTTGGGGGGATGCTGGTGAGGGGCAGATGTGGAAGGACTGGGAAAAGAATGGACTGGGGTGCATGATGTGAAATTCCCAGAGAATCAATAATTACTTAAAAAGAAAAAAAACCTTTAAACTTAGCACAGTCCAGCAAATAAGCACATAACCCACACCATTTACTGACCTCATGATCATCTGAAACCCTTAACTGATTTATTGCTTTGCTGACACAATTCACAATTCTTTGACTTCCAAACTACATTGCTTCTGTCATTTCTCCTGCTGAGTTTCTCTTCATACAAATGAACATAAGTAAGCACTCTCTTGGTGAATGCTTTCTTGCTCCCCATCTTTCTCTCAAACCCCTCTCTATAACTTCATTTTAACCACATCCCTCCTTCATCAAGGATTAGTTCTCCATGTATCCCTAAGTATATCCTGAGGTAAAACAAACAGCCTATATGTTGTGATGTTGATAGAGGATACCTATTATTTTACAGACCAACTCAAAAACAAAAACAAAACAAAAGTGTAAAGTGTGCCAGGAAATTTACTAAAGCTTGACTAATAACACATCAGACATTTCCTGCTATATGTCTGACAATAAAAATACACAAATGAGAAAGTAAGTATATACAAGTGTAAGTAAATATGTATACCAGTTAAAACAATCTAGCCATTACTCAACACATAGATATTGTGAAATGACACAGACACGATAAATATTCACTTGTCAACTTGAAAATAAGAAAAAAATTGAGATGAACAACACCAGATATACTGAGTGTAGACTTTTCATAAAGCAACTGTGTAGAAATGAGACAGCATTTATCTCTCAATGACAACAAAAGCCACCAGTGTTTAATAAATGAAAAAGAGGCAAAGAATTTGAGGGGGTGGGTGTAGGGAGGCTTGGGAGGGGTTGGTGGGAGAAGGACATGGCAAAGATGTAATTATTTCTGTTTAAAAATTAAATAAAATTAAAAACCACAAGTGTCTTCTATAAGTCTTCTTTCCCTACCAGTATTAGCACAGAACTCACTGAAAGATCTCAGCACCGCACACTGCTATGGAACCTAGGAGCACCTTACTGTCTGGAAGGCAGGTGTCAGTCTATCCACTAAGGAAAGGAACCATAACGCATGTGTTGGCTGAGTCAGTCAACAGGAACTGGACTAAGGCAACCTATTAAACATTAAAGTTTATGGACAGCACAGGTAATTAACGCCTCCCTTTTGTGATCCCTGACTTTTTTCAGTTATAAATTCTACTTGCTCTAGGCAAGCACTCGTGAGCATTGTACCCTGCTAAGAGTGGCACATACAGACCAATAAGTAGTTTATTCGTTATAGTTTATACCACATTCACAAGGTTATCTAAACAAATAAAACATTTGTGATAGCCTCAGAATAGGACTATAATGTGAAAAACTGAAATTACCTTTCAAGTTTACTGGCAGTTCAAGCAAAGTCTCATATTCCCAATTAAAATAATTTTTATATTAGCTACATTAGGAAGCAGGCCCCCCAGACCCTACCATGAAGCCTTAAAAACATAAAATTAAAATACATGGTAACAGGAGGAAAAAACACAAAAATAAAAATAATTAAAACCTGAGCTTGAAACAGCAGTTGCTATGCTGTGGTCTATGAAAACAGTGCAGTAAAATAAATCCAGTAGTAACCTGTACTTGGGGGAACCAGAACTTTTGTATCCAAACTTGCACATTTATAAGAGTGAAAAGAGGGCAATGCATACAATTATGCCAGGGAACAAGAGAAGTAAGCCAAGGCTGTCTACACACACCAGACCTACACCTGCCCTTCCAAACCTCCAAAGACAAACCATCCACGGAACCAACAGTGCATGCTGCAACACAAAATGCCAAAAAATTACTAATGTTTTAGTTAAAAAGCAGTATTTTTCAGAAAGACTTGTTAGTTTTCAAACCTGATTTACATGGAAACCTACCTACAGAGAACCACAAAATTTCTTTACCAAAAACTTTAAAAATAATAGTTTAGAGTAAAACGTTTAGACACTGGGTCAGACATCATTCTAAGCACGCTTATAGCCCACCCAGATGAGAGACAGGCACTGAGGAGGCCAGTGAGCCAGCCAATGTAAGGGGCGAGCTGGGGTCTGCAGTGTTCACAGTACACGTCACTATTGCTCCTCGAGGGGAGACCAGGAGCCCATGATCTTTTACAAACACACAGAATAGAATGGGGCTGCCAAGCAAACAAGCAGAATCAGGTCAAACAGCAGTCAGCCCCAGTGAGATTTCTGGTCTAGATTTATTACCAGTGGCCAGCAGCAAACACAGATTAGAAAATGTGCTTACCTGAACTAAAGGAAAAGCTACTCAGCTCAGCGTTAGGGTAACACACTGACACCCTGTGCTACATGCTATTTTAGGACATGGATGGTGACCAAAAGAAGATGTAGCCTGAGTCAAGCTCAGTGGCATACTGACTGATCCAATTATCTCAGCCACTCTCTAGGCAGGAGCTGTTCACTGGAGAACAACTAAGCCTCTGTAATTTGTTCACGGACATGCAGGACCAGAACTCAGATGGAAGTTCATAGGCTTCGTTACTAAGACCTGATCTAGAACAAATGTTTTCTGAATGCAAACTTCACATGAAATCTATGATTACATCAAAAACCACACTCTGAAAATATTTCATCTTTAAAAATCTGCTTCAGAAAAATAATCACTACCACCAACAAAAAAAAACACTGCTTCTGCCTAAGTTAACTTCACTGTAAGGATTTATATGAAAATAACTGAGGTGATTTTCTAAGCCCTGTCTTGAACATGGGACACCAAAGGAATAACACCTTTTATGAAACTCAAGTGTAAATACCAGAATTTTCCAAGCCTTATCACTTTTTGCATTTTTATTGAAAAACTTCCCATTTTCTAAGTTATTATTTTGTTTTAGGATCAATTTTCCTCCATATTGAAGATGATCAATTTTGTTATATTGGGAGAATCGGCAACGAACAGCCTGGTTTAATACACTTGTTTCATAACTGACCCACCAGAAACATGATTAACTCACAGAATAAAATACATCACTTGTCCTTAAAAATAGATAAAACTTGGGAAACAAATAGTAAGAATTATAATGATACAACTAATATGAATCCATGATCCTTAAAGAATTATTAATTGTGTATGTATGTGTGAAATACCAAGAAAAGTTGATATTTCATTAAATTGGAAACTGCTATCGTACACATAGCTTCAGGGTGGATTCAACCTCAGTCCCTTCAAGAGATAGGGATTTGTTAGTGTTCTTCTTTGGAGTTTGTATAAGTGCATCACTATAATTTTAGGCTATGGGTAGCTCACAATATCTCTGTTCTTCAAATCAAGAAAGGAATTTTGTGTCACAATACAAATAGAAAACAAGTCTCAATGGAAATAAGTAGAAAATAACAGTAACAAAGTCAATGACACACAGCTGTTACTTAACTTCAGCCAATGCCACTGTCTGCTAAGTGTGCTTATAGCCATATCAAGATGTTCCTGGTCTTCACTGAGGAGACCAGCATCTGAAAGCTGACAGTCCTCTAATACTGCGGGGTGAGGAATAAGAAGGGGAAGCCCTGGGCCTGTGCTCTCCTATCTCTCTGGGTACACCTCCCACACTTGGGAAACAAAACATAAGCTGGCTCTGCTGCCTCCCTTCTGGCTGCAGTACACAGCCAGGTCTAAAGCACTGTATTCCCCACCTCAGAGACTGTCCTAACACAGAGATAACCCCGTCACTGCAATAGTCAGCAGCGCTACAGGAACTTACACAAACATCCCAAATGTACTGGGTACTGGAAAGCAGACAAAAAGTTCAAGAAACACCTTACTGCAAACAATATACAAGCCTCAAAGATATGCCACGATATAGGGCTGTAACTCTATGTATCACAGAGTCCACAGCTCTGAGTGTAACTATGCCACCAGGGAGCTAGATTTGATCCCAGTTCATGTTGAACATGTAGCCTCTCTTGAGTTCCAGGTTTCTCAGCAGAAAATGGAAATATCTACCTCTAAGTTTAAAGTTATAGTTATGTCACTTAGCTCAACATCTGTCCCGCAGTAAGTACTTGCTATTTTAAGAACTAAATAGAGGTATACGGTACTGGGGAAAAAAACACTATTTTAAAGCAATCTGATCTGGACCTTCAAAAAAGATGAGGTTTTTGGTGAGCTGAAAACACCAAAGACAGTGCAAATGGGGAATGCCAGCAGAGCAGGGTGAGGGCTGTAGTGGAGGCGAGGCTGACAACTAGAGCCAGCCAGCTAACTGCCAGGCTAGTCTTCATGGCCAGGTCTGAAGACCACTCTCTCGGTCTTGAGCACATTGAGACTTAAGGGACCACTGCAGCAGTGTGACAATGGGGTGGTCAGAGCTGGGAAATCAATGACAAGAAAGCAATCGGAGCTGAGACCTTTCAAAGGGATTCTCAAGGGCCAGAAGGAAGGAATCAAAGCTAATTCTGAAAAGGAGAAAGAGTGTGGAGACAACACAGAGTCCTTTACCAACAGGATGAAAGACATAATAACCACCAAGATGTCATTCAGTGTTAACTGCAAGGGAGGTGGTAAGACAAAAACAGACCTACGAAAAGGTGTTAAGTAGGATAAAAGTGAACTTTAAGAATATCTTTAATCCCCACTTAGAAAGCAGAAGCAGCTTGATCAAGGCCAGATTGGTCTACAGAGTTCCAGGACAGCCAAACAATCAGGGCTATACAGAGAAGTCTTGTCTTGAAAAACAAAAAAAAGCAAAGAAAGAAAGAGAGAGAAAAAGAGAGAGAGAAAGAGGAGGAGGAGGAGGAAGAGGATCTTTCAGAGGCAGGATAGCTCAATGCTAAACAACTAAGAGCATGTATTGCTTTTGTAGAAAACCTGGGCCCAAGCTCAGTTCCCAACACCCACCTCCAGCAGCTCACAACTCTGTAACTCCAGACCCAGGGACCCAACACATCCGGTCTTTGCCAGTACCCTCGCCTATGATGCCATACCCACACAGATACACACATACACATGGTAAAATAACAGTAATAAATCTTTTAAAAGACTATCTTCAAAAGAAAAGATGGAGAATGCAAAGGTTAGATGACTAATGCTTACGGAGAATAGAAGGGGTACATGGTGGGTAAGGAGAAACAGGGCTCATTTGTTCTCTAACAGTAAGAACGGATGTGCAAAATCAAGAGAATTACATCAGAAGCAAAAAGGAACACTGCAGAAAATAACCACCATACAACACCACTGGTAACTATGACAATTACAGCTTTGCCATTTGTTAGGTACAAGTGAGAAACACTAGGTTTGGATTCCGTCCAAAATTAAGGCTTAAAGGGAAATGTGATCACGGAAGTAAAAGATGACTGTCACTAGTGGTTCAAAACTGTGGGCAGTCAACAGAAAACCTAACCATAAACTCCCTTCCTTGGGTCACCACACCCTAACTTTCTGGAAGCAGGCTCTTTTACTGAAAAGGCTCACTAGCAATTTCAGCTTCTGGTCCTGCACATCCATATAACGACTCTGACATGGCCCGAGTTGCAGTGGCCTAGGCTAGGAACTGTGCTAGCATGAGGTGACATTGTGTGCAAAGGCACCTTCAGCTATAAGTGCATCTGTGGCTCTACTAGCACACAGGTACCCAGACACCCTCCATGTTGTGTTTTCTATTGTATTTTATGAACAAATGTACATGCTGCAGCATTGGGATACCCAGATTCTGCCTCAGCTAATTCATGTAATTGCAATAAATTCCTAGTTTTGTTTTTCTTAAAATTTCTCAGTCTGCTGTTACACTTAACAGGAAGTCCTCAGGGAGAAGGGAGAACTGGCAGAGCAGCAGCGAACTCAGGGCTCAGACTCAGGCCATTTGTTCCTGTTCTCACTGCCTCTCCCTCCTCATGCCCAGAATGCTGATGGGTGGGGAAGAAGCACCCACAGGGTTAGGCAGCAGGCCAGCCAAGTGCAACTCCACCGCCCACACTCTCTACTTCCCTGCTTGAAGAGGCCTGTGCTTGCTCCCTCATCCCACTCACGTCTATGAGTGGACCGCAAGCAGGCCGAAAAGTTCTGTGTTTTCTAAACATCTACCATTCATTTCTGCTACCATGGGATCATGAAAGAAATCTGAATTTTAGATGTGTGCAAGCCTGCAATCCTAGTACTTAAAAGGTTAAAGCAGGAGGAAGGGTAGAAGGGAGAAAGGAGGGAGAAGGAAGGGAGGAAGGGGAGGAAAGAGTGATAGATGAGTGAGCAAGCAAGGAAGGGAGAAAGAAGAATGAAGGAGGGAGGAACACAAGAAAGAAATCTGAATTTTAAACTCCAAATGGTGCCAAACTGTACTGCTAGTTTTATGTCAATTTGACACATGCTAGACTCATCTGAGAGGAGGGAGTCTCAGTTAAGAGGCAGCCTGTAGGGCATTTTCTTACTTAGTGATAGATGGGGGAGGGCCCAGTCCACTGTGGATGGTGCCATCCCTGGATTGATGGTTCTGGGCTGTATAAGAAAGTGGCTGAGCAAGTCAAGGGGAATAAACCAGTAAGCAGCAGCACCCCAAGACCCCCACCTCCGCCCACGGTCTCTACATCATCTCCTGCCTCCAGGTTACTGCCCTCACTCCTTTTGAAGATGATCTGTTATCTGGAACTGTGAGTAAAATAAACCCTTCTCTCCCTAAATTTGGTCATGGTGTTTCATCAAAGCAATAGAAACCCTAACTAAGATACAAACACACATGCGTAGGAGGGAACACAGGTTCTGAGTAACCATAATGTTGTTCAAGTCAGGGTCTCCAAAGCCTACCACAGAGAAGACAGTTCATGAAAAGGACGAGGAGCACCCTGAGGTGGAAAGAGGGCGCTACAGATGAGGAAAGCGGCCTGATAAAAGCACAAGCTACGTGAGAAACAGATCACAGACTTGCTGAGCTGTGAGGAGAAAAATCAGGATTGAGCTGACATGTGGGGGTGAGCTGTCAGGCACACTGTAAGTGGGCAAACAGGCTTGAAGCAGCAATGCTTTAGCCCCGAGTTTCTGTGCTCACAAAGCTGATTAGTCGTCTAGGGCACGCCCACAATACCACTTCAAAGACTGCTCTAACCATGTACGAGAATTCTGATCTCACACTACAAGAACTAACTAAGTGGAAAGCCACTAACCTACTCCTGAGTTATACTACACATCTACACAGAAATACTCATGGTGTAATTACTTTAGTGGGTCATGACATCTCCTTCTCTGTGTCCCTAGCTTCTGCTAGAGATGAACTCAGGGCTCTGAACACCATTCTACCACTGAACTTCATCTCCAGCCTAGCCATGATACCAAAAACAAACAAACAAAACCACAAGAACAATCCTGATACTGTAATGTATTCAGAATGTTCACACTGCCTGGCTCAAGGCATCTTACCAGCTTCTCCATTATCAGCAAGTATGTTGGGTCTAGTTGAAAGAATTACACAGTCTGCTCCCAGAGGCTCCATATAGTTCAAGAGACGATCATTCACTGTCATTGGGAATTTTTAAGGTGGTAGAAGAGTTTAGTCAGGCTAACAATATACTGGCAAGGAATGAAGATACTAAAAGTGTAGAAAAGAAAACATAAAGGATAGTGTTAGAAAAGTAAAGAAGAGGAGTTATCTAGCTGGGAGGATCAATGATAAATTCAAGACATAATAAGCAAACAAACAAACATAAACATGTATTTTATATAGAAGTATTAAGTTGTTATCTTGAATAGCTAACTTCATATAATACAGCACTCTGTACCTTGATGATTCAGATTGTTATAAATACTTCTAGGGAAAGGAAACTAAATGATTACAGAAAAAGTGAGTAGGTTTATAATATCTTTTAAAAAAGAATTTATCATGAGAAGAATGTGCTCTAGGTTTCAAGAATATAGTAAATAATGACAATGTAAAACAAAGTGCTGTTGGCAGAGACTGCTCATTTGTTTTCTGGCCTCCCAGACCCGAAATAATCACAGAAACTGTATTAATTAAAACACTGCTTGGCCTATTAGCTTAGGCATAATCCTGGCTAACTCTTTTATATTAAGGCATTTCTATTATTTTATATTTTACCACAAGGCTCATGGTTTACTGGTACACGTGTGCAGCTTGGTCTTTCTCCTCTGGCGGCTACATGGCGTGTCACTGACTCCACCTACTTCTCTTCCTCTGTCTGCTTAGAACTCCTGCCTCGCTCTACTCTGCACTGCAATAGGCCCAATGGCACTCACAACATACAGGAGGGGAATTCCACATCACCTCCCCTTTTCTGTCTTAACAAAAATGAAGGTTTTAACTTTAACATAGTAAAATTACATATAACAAAACAGGTATCAAGAAGGAATTACAGTTACAATATTTATATCTACTTTATCTTTTGTCATAACTAAGGAAAACTATAATTACAACTACCTATTCTTCAACTCCATCAAAGACTCCAGAAGGATAAAATACTACCTAAGTAAACAGGAAGAGCATTGTAAGCAACTTCCAAAACTCTAGAATTGACAGAGACATCTCGCTGTCTGAACAGTCACCCAAAGTTCTTCTGTAACATTGGGGTACCCATCTTTAACCTACAGGCCCATAGTATCCAGCAGACTTTTTCATGAAGCAGGAAATTTCAAAGACAGTTCCACCTATATTGGCAGTTTGTCAGTCACTGTTTTCTGTGTTCTGTAGAATGTCTAGCAGACTCTTTCATGAAGCAGGAACCCCGAAGAACAGTCTCACCTTTAGGTAAGTTCAGCAGTCATTTTTCTGTGAGTCCTGCATGTCCAGTTTACAGCGTAGCATCAAGCAGTCCAGGCAAGAGCAGTTTCTTGCCCAAATGGCTAGCAACTCTAGAAGGAGCCTCCTTGATGCCCATCATCCTCTTGAAATAGACCGGTGCTGCCAGGAACAGACATGTCTAGTTATCATGAAAAGTCCTAAGTTCTTAAAACATTTTAAATGGCATGTTCTGTTAGCCTTTGAAAGGTTTGAAGAATATCCATCTGAAATATATCTCTGTACATCTAGAAAACCTAACTAACATGACTACATTCTAGAAGATGATGGCCCTTCTCCCAACAAAGTCTGTCCTCAGAATTAGGGACATCAATTAGGGGTTGATTATAACTGTATAGGGTTGGGGGTTGGGGTAAAGTTTTATAGGCTCAGGGATCTCACTTTAAAAAAAAAAGGAAATTGAACAGGATAATAGGTAGATTAGAGTAAGCTTACTCTCACTAATAATAATAGTGAGTAATATAGGGATTACTTGTGAACTATTATTTATAGACAATTTATATTGGTATAGATTCATGTATATTTATACAAATTCAAATTATATTTGTGATATTGAATATGTTTCTATTTCTATTTACAATATTTGCACATCTATGCAAATATTATATATAAAAATTTGTCAGATTATATGCATGCATGTTTCTACCTCTGTTTAAGACATTTTATATACTGATACAATTTTAGAATATATTTATCACATTGCATTATACATTTCTACCTCTGATCAAGATACTTATACACTGTTTACATTTTTAGGCCATTGTCCTTATTTGCTGCACTGTTGTTTAAAGATTGTTTAATATTCTAATATGAAGTCTTAGTTTTTGATCTATATAGATATTAAGAATTACAGGTCAATAGTCATCCATGTTTGTCACACTTATAGTTAGACTAATCAGGCTCTTTAGATACATGGAGATTGTATTCTTCATAGATAGGTAATCTTCAACCACTTCAAAGAACTGTAAAACATGGCATTTAAATAACTAAGGGTTCTGTTGACATGAGATTGGAGTGCTCCCGGTTGAGCACTGAAGACATTCCACTTAGAGCTTGTTTTCTTCTTGGCAAAACTGGTCTTTGGAAAGGAACTGCCCATGCCTTGACCAATGACAAAATGCACAGTTGTCAGGACTGGACAAGCAGGATACAAGAAAAAAGACTGCCAAATCTTGCCAAGACAGGGTGAGACGGTTTTAAAATTTTTCCTGCCTCTGAAAATATCTGTCAGTTACTCTAGGTCTTAGCCAAAGTTGGTTGCTCCAACGTTACAAATGAGACTTTGGGTGATTGCCCAGATAACCAGTTGTCTCTGTCATTTACTACACATTTTGGAAGCTGCTTGATTGCACTTCCTGCCTACTCAAGTAATATTATCTCCCTTCTCAGGTCTTCCATCGAGTTGAAGACTAGATAGTCGTAGTTACTTTCCTCTTATGACTTAGCCAAGCCATTTCTAATACAAGACTTAGACTCCTTAGGATAGAATAATTATTAAAACATTTAGCATATGTTTCTTGTTTAATATCATTTATGCTTAATATTGTTTATATAATTCTAATTTTTATATTTGATTATCTGTTCTTATTATATATAGTTTTGTATTAGGTTTGGAACTCTCTTATTTCGACAAAAGGGGGAGGTGATGGGGAACCTCCTTCAGCCAGCGGCCTTTGAGAGGCTGGACCAGGTTGGAAGCAGCCTTGGGTACCAAAAAGATGCGGGCCAACCTGTGCACCACCCCCCTACACACACCTGGATGCTGGATTCCATTCCTGCTCCCCGTTGTGATCTATGAGTTACCCTTTAAGTAAAGAACCCCTTATTATACCCTATTCGGAGCTAGTGTGGGATTACTTCACCTTGCATGTTCCCCTTCATCTGGCACATTCCTCTTCAAAGTGCCAATAGGAACCACTCCAAATTTAAATTAGAAAACATTTTTAAAGCAGCAATTTACACACTGTATCTTTCATTCTTTTACCTCTAAGGCACCTGATACTGACTTGTGTGGCATCAGAAGCTTCAGTCAGCGAGTTAGCTGCCTCAGGCCCCCTCTCCTCTACTTTCTTTTACTAACAAATGCATTCTAGCTGACCTTTTTCATGCTTATGGCATAACCTGGCATCTATTTATTAAGGATATAAAAATCACGTTATGGAAGGCACTGCTAAGTGCAAACAGAGGCTGGCAAGATGGCTGAGCAGGTAAAGGCATTTGCCTTCAAACCTGATATTCTGAGCTTGATCCACAGGACCGACATGGTGGAAGGAAACAGAGTACCACAAGTTTTCCTCTGAGCTCCACACATATGCATATACAAACATTTGCCCTGCATGTGTGTGCTAGCATACACACACAAATGTAAAGGAAAAATTTGAGGGTCAGTAAGGTTTGTTCCACATATACACCTCAATGGTGGAAGATAAGCTGAGCATTTTGGGGGTCAGGGGTGACAGGTTTGACCACCGAGTTGGCAGGTTAATCCCAGCATGCCTACAACAACATGGGCAACAGCAGCTCCTAACTATTCTGAAGCACCACAGCACAGCGGCAGAAACAAAAGATACCCTACCTCAACTGAATGGAAGGAAAGAAGCACTCTCAAAAGTTATTCTCTAACCTCTATATGTCCTGTGGCACATGCACAGCCAAACTCACATATATACAAATAATGATTTTAAAAACATATACTTTACATTTACTGAGCAGATGCTGATTAGCTTTGCTTCAACTGATAAAATTATGTTCTTCGAAAATCTAATAGAATATTAAGTCTTGGTTTTAAAATTAAGTCCCTTAGGAAAATCATTAATTTATTTAGCAAATTACTGACAATAGTCAGTGGGATCTAACTAGACACAGCAAAAGGAACTATTTTTAGACTTATCTTTAATGTTCCCAAGCCGTGCCCGGACAAGTTAAGGCAGAAAGGGCCTGTTATAACTTTTAGATTCTCACAGGACTCCCAACAGCACACAGGAATGTGCTACCAATTACCAATGACACCATCAAAATGCTTTGTAAATGTCAAATAATTTTAATTTGGGTATTCAGATGAGTATTAGAAATATGTGGTTGAGGGCAAAGACAGTGAGAAAATAAGCATTAACCATATATTTTAGCTATTTGCAAGTGCCCAGAAGCCCCTGAATAGTAGCTGCATTTAGTTGAAGAGTGGTCCTTGAAACTGGAACAGTCAGGCCTGTCACCTGGCATCAACATATTCCTGTAGAAAAACGTTCTCACTGTATCCCCATTTAACCCTTAGAGTCAGTCACTAGATACTGCTAGTCCCATGTGGTTTCTAAAAAAATGTATGCTCCCGGTGATCCTCAAGAACTGGGAGATCCTGAAAGCCTGTGGATAAATCCTTGGGGGTTAGTAATACTTAGGGCTTTGCTGCTCCACCTCTTCAGAAGACTATAGAATTCCCATTCTCTGTATCTTCATCCTAATCCCAGCACTTGGGAGGAAGCCAGCCTAGTATACATTGAGCTTCATGCTATAACATAAAACCATTTCAGGAAAAAAAAATCCTATAATTACACCATTCATTAACTCAACAAACATTATTAAGCACATATTATTCCCCAGTGTGCACACTAGCCCTCTACCTTCATTGATGCTAAAGGCAGAAGGACATTATTAGGTTTCGAAGTCAGGACAAACAGCTAACTGAGCTGTCCATTAACACAGCAAAGTGAACCTGGACGCCTTGGTTAGCTGTTTGTCCTGGGTTTGAGACCTAACAGACATCTCTAACATTAAGCCTGCATTCCTCAGAAACTACTGCCTACCTAGCACATGCTAAGTCACCCAACTGGTACTGCCATGCTTTCAAATGTCCATCTAACTTGCTGCCTAGATGGCACGAAATCGGTGTCTCACTCTGTATGTCTAGAATTCAGCATGAGATCTACAAACAAAAGCAGCTCCTTAGTGTCACCTCAGTCTGTTAGCAGCATCACAGTTCTGCCAGCTCAGTGAGCTCACCACCTCAGAATCATCCTTTATTGGTGTCTCTGGTCCTTATTTGTGTATACTTTTGGAGAAACAAACCCTCAACCTAATTGCACAGTAAGGGGGAAACAAAGGGATTATCGGCAGGACTGGAGCAGCAGCACCACGTTCACACAAAACACACACAACAAAAGCTGTGACACCAGTTTGAGAACAATGAGCAATTTTTCTATTATCAAAGCCAAGATATGACAAATTCCAAGTTTTCTCACAGAGCAGAGCAAATGAAACTTTTTGATCCCATTCTAAGAACCAGGCCCCATGCTCACAGTTTACACACACTTCCGCTAGCGTTCATTACCAATCGTTCTGAACTGGGATTAAAAGGAAATAGTCTCAGCAGGCTAAGTTATCAGATCAGGGTAAGAAGTTAATAAGCAGCAAGCAGAGATTTAAATCTGAAGCTGTCACATTCCAAAGTCTATGCTATTTTAACTAAACTCAATGCTAGTTGACATGGAAAGTTACAAATGTTTTCCTCTGGGATATAGTGCAGTACTCTAGAAGAAACACTCACCCTAAATAAACTACTAATAATGTAGCATGGCAATATGTAGTCAAAACACCAAGCCCATGACCCCAAGTCACAAAGTCAACATAAGATAGGCAATAAGTTCCCTATTCATGGCTACTAATATCCTACATCCACATCTACTTTTTGCTTAACTCATAGGCACAAAGAAAGTAACAGTCACTATTAGATCAGCGCTCTTTACAACTTATTTTACACAAAGGAGTAGAACAATTGTGATGCCTGGACCTCAGATCTCGCTGCTTACAAAAGCTCAAGGAGAATTAAATGGATATGTCAGATCAACCCATCTAAATAACATCAGCAGCTAGCTGTCTACAGAGTGTCATAGTAGTGACAGACAAGCTTTTCAGTCCCCAAGGAGTAGATATTACTAGTACATTAAGATTATAATTTGTCAGACACGACTATTTCAAATTCAGGATTTGGGAACATTAAATTTCTGCAATTTCCCATAAAAATTACGATACTCCAATTAAGAATACATAAGTGCAGTAAGATCTGGGCTGGTTTGAATGAGATGCTCCCACTAAGTCTTGGGCACTTGAACACTTGGTTCCCAGTCGGTGGCTGTTTGGGAATGATTAGCAGGAGGAAGTATGTCGCTGAGATGGGCTCTGAGGTTTCAAAAGACTCATGGTATTTTGAGTTAGTCCCTCTCTATTTCCTATCTGTGGTTCAAGATACGAGCTCTCAGCTGCCGCCCCAGTCACCTTCTAGAGTCCTAAGCCCCAAATAAACTTTCTATAAAAGTTACCTTGGTTGTGATGTTTTAGTACAGCAACAGAAAAGTTAGAATATACCACTCAAAGTCCAAAGACAGACACTGGTTAGATTCATTCTAAGTCATCATTTTCGGCCCCTTCTAGGTCTAACAAATGAGTGCATACACAGAGTAAGCTAACTAGGTATAATGGCACATGCATGAACCTGGGTACTCCAGAGGCCGAGACAGGAGGATCACTTGAGTTCAGAGGGGAAAACTTATATATACAGAGTATACAGAGAATACAGAGAAGTCAGAACACACAGACCAAACTGAATAAATACTAAGCATAAGTACTTCAACACTGTGTGCCAGACATAGTGCCACATGCCTGTTATCCCAACATCTGAAAGATGAGGCAGGAGGACCAGGAATTCAAGGCGATCCTCAACTACATAGTATATTTGGGGCCAGTCTAGGCTACATTAGCAAAAATTAGCAAAGAAGCATAGTCAGTTCTAGTAACTCTTCATGAGACAAGCTACGTATAAAGTCTATCTTCAAAACCTAAGTCCCTCACCAAATGCCACTTTACATTAAATTATGCTTTAGTATGATATATGAAATTATATACACAGTACAGTCCTTCACACAACACTTCCAAAATGGCAAATTCATGATTAAAAAAACAAAACCAAACTAGCACTGTGAAGCACAATTTTTACACCATAATACAACTTACTGAGTTTAAGGCAGACTTACAGTACTGTGTACCATGACATCACCCAAGCTTAGGACTGCCCTTATCCCAGAATGATTCCCTCCAGGCTGCTGCTTCTGCCCTGCCATTAGGAAACCACCAATACTGTTATTATGGATCTTTCCCACAGACATTTTTCTATAGACAATTTTCAACTATTTAACATAATGCAATACAACAGGTACTTCTTTATGCCTGGCTTCTTTCATTCAATATGTTTCTAACATTTTCTTTGCTGCAGCATATATTAGAAACCTGTTCTTATGGTGGCAGAACATTATTTCACTTTAGGGATATAACATATTTTATTTGTCAGTTACTAACTGATGGGTACTTGGGCTGTTTTTCAGGTTTGCTACTGTGAATGGTGTATTGTAAATGTTCCAAAAAAGAATTCTTTGAACATTTTCTCATTTCTCTTGGGTAGATACATAGGAGTAGAGCTACTTACTCCTAGGTAAATCTATGTTCACCTTTTAAAGAAACGCCCAGTGTTTTCCAAAATAGCTTTGTGCCACTTATGTTCCCAAGAGCAGTGTGAGAATATTCCATCTCTCCACAAAATCAATACTAAGAATATAGTCTCTAACTATAGCCTGTTTAGTGACAGTCTATCACTGTGATTCAATGTGTTGTTCCCTAACTATTAATGATGTACTGTAGATGAAAGACCTTTATCATGTTTATGGCATGCAAATATCTTTCCCAAATCTGTTTTCTTTATATTTTCTTAAGTATTCTCCATAATATTAAGTGTTAAGATTTAACATTTTTGGATAAAATTCAATTTATAAGTTTTTTTCTTTCATGGTATATACGCTCTCAGTGTCATATCTAAGAACTCAGGCTAACCCAAGATTGCAGAGATTTTCTTCTATGAAATCATCTAGAAATTTCATGGATTTAGATTTTACAATTAGCACATAATTTTGAGATTAATTTTTGTATATTGTGTGATTTATAAACAAAATGTTTAAGTACATTTTTTCCTAAGTAACCATCTGATGAGAATACCCTTTTCTCAGTGAACTATCCTGGTATATTCCCCAAAATAAACTAACCATAAGTGTAAAGAGTTATCTCTGATTTCTCAGGTCTGATCACTGATCTCTGTGTTTGACCTTAGGCCAGTCATCTGCCTGGTTAACAGAGCAGAGCAGTCAATGTTTAGAATGGAAGGGGCCAAGTCTCCAATTTGTTCCCCTTCTTCCAAATCTTTGCGACTGGCTAACAAAAAATCTGCAGGGACTTGGTTAGAGTCTCAGTATTAATATGCAACCTTCCGGGGTGAACTAGCCAGGGCAATGCAGGAGAGCTCACCCTGGTGGTTAAGGACAAGGGAGAGCTGGCAGGCTGACCAAGCCAGGCCAGAACCATAGCTATGTGTTGGCCCACCCCAATATCTACCCCATCTGTGATCTGCTGGAGCATGTGAAAGAACTGGTCCTGCAGACCCAAAGCTGCAGGATTTCCACACCACAGGGCAACAGCAGGATAACCAAGAGGAGTCCCAGTAAGGGTCCAGCACCAATAGTATAGCAGAAACCAGAGGCCAAGACCAGACCAATAACTGCAATGAACACTTGCAAGTAACGATGTATGGATAAATGGGTTTCTCACTGTGTCACATTGCAGCTTTCATAATGAGATTGTTTTTCTTTTCTTTTTTTTCTCCCTTAAATTTTATTTTATTTTGGAGGGACATTGCTAGGGCAGGGAGCAGATACGAAGGGATGGGAAAATGAATGGATGGAGATCCATGATATGAAAGACACAAAGAATAAATAAAAAAGAAAGTTAAAAAAATTCAGCCTTCTGACCTAGATACATATTCTGCTTATTTAAATCTTTATATTCTGAGCAATATTTTATACTTTGGTGTAAAAAATGTAGTGCTTCGTTGATTAAGCTGAACCCTAAGACTTGAGATCTTTTTGATGTTCCTGCAAATGTGTTTCCTACTATTGTATGCTGACTTCCTGTTACTAGCCTGCTAATCTGGCCTCAGATTACAACAGAGAGCAGAAGCCACTGGGCTGGAACACCGATCCACCAATCTATGGACCTTCCTACTTGCCTCCCTATGTTCAAACTGAAGCAATGACCCCTTCCAGAAGACTGTGCTCAGGATCCAGACCAGTCCTGCTTTCTGGAGGACATCTATCTCTTCTTCTTCCCCTCAGCAGTCCTAGTCCTGACAACTGAAATTACGCATTACTTTACAATCACACACACACACACACACACACACACACACACACACACACACACACACACACACACACACACACACACACACACACAC